>CM034355.1:58216172-58482413 GCA_019925275.1 Mytilus edulis
GTCATCGTCATCATAGTCAGGCGGTAAGTCATCATAATCAGGAGCTGGTTCCATTCTTTGTAATCGCTGAGCTTCGTTGACTACAAATCGAACAAAGTCCTCTTCTGTTTGGACTGTCTTTAACCAATCGATTCTTGTACTGGACATCAAGTGTAAGAATGTTCCCCATCGGTGCATAAACATACTGAAGAATTGCAAAGTAATAGCAATGGCAAATATCGAAAGAAAAATCAAAGACAATGGTTCGTACTTTTCTATGATATAAAAATTCTTAAGCTCATCCTCCATAGATTGTAACTGCAGTGTGATGACTGTCCATAGGAAGTTTATCATACAGTAGATAAAAACTACATTATTTTTGAGTGTAATGAGATCTTGTTTTATCTTTTCCTTGTGTTGCTTGTCTTCATTGATGGGATGTAAATATTTTCTAATCATGAATTTCCAAAAATCAGTTTCGTTCCTTGAAAGATGCTTGACTGTACCATTACCTAAACGATCCATTTGTAACCAGTATGGGTTATCTGGATCTGGTTCCCATCCAGGAGGAACAACATCTTCGACATTCATATTCATTGATGTATCCTTTGATTGGACAGAGTTGCGACTATTTCTCGAAACAGTTCTTGCCAGACAATTGTTTTCGTCAGTCTGACACGAAGCAGAAACCTTTTCTGTAGCAGCTCTTGATCCTAAGAAATTCTTTATAAGATCCCTTACATCACTGATTAAATTAGTGATTCCAAGACGATTAAGAAAGCTTTTACTTTCTTTCTTTTTCTTTTTATCCTCGTTTACACGTTCTTGCTCTTCTTCTTCTTCTTTTGTAAGTTTCTTCGGTGTTTCTCTTGTTCCCCAGGAAACGTTATTAAGGTTACACAGGTAGAAAATAGTCAAGAGAATAAACGTCGACGGTACCACCAGGAAATATAAAGCACCATATACAAGACAGAAGAACTCCTGAGGATGAAGAATTCCCGCTATTAAAAATATTGTTGTTAGACCAGTTAAGAAGACTACATTTGGGCTTCCGAAATTTTCCGTAACAATACTAATGACTGTCCCAACTGTCGCTATCATCATGATTACTGCATACAGAGCTGTAATAACTGCAGCTGCCAATATCTGAATGTCACTTTTCATTGTCAGACATATTGCTAGATAAATAACAACCGGCAATAATGATAGTAGATATGACTCAAATATGCTCAACTTAAACACAGAATGGTATGACCCTGTTATCATCAAGATAACGGTCGATGGGGCTATGATAGTAGACGCCATTAGAACAAATTGATAAAGCATATATGGTCGACTGATGTTATCGTTGATTCGAACTGTATCACGCCATGAAGCTAACAAATCCATCATGTTGGCCAAGGTTGAAGGAGACCATCGACGTCTTTGGTTAAAGAACTCGTTGAATGTTTCCGGGGCAAATGTAAGAGCGTCAGAACCAGCACAGTAGTCAATTCGATGTCCTTGTTGAAGCATAAGTGTACACAGCCATCTGTCCTCCCCTGAAAAAACAAGGCTTTAGATGAAAAATACACCATACGACAGGATAGGCACAGTATTTTAAGCTTAGATCTTAATGTAAAATTGATAAATACAATCACGCATGCATTGTATTAGGCGTAATTTTAGACAATAATAACAGTACCAAACTTTTAGAATAATATTGTATATATCTTTTGTTTGATCTTGTATGTGTTCGATATAACTATATAGGGCACTGAGTGTTTTAAGCAGTTCACTATTCCGTCAACATTGATGACAGGTTGTGAGTTTGAACCCGTTCGATTATTTAACAAGAACTATCAGTTTTCCCGCATCGTTTTGAATACATGTACTCATGGTTTGTTGACCATACAAAAACTTGTCGACACGATATAGCCAAGAGGGCGTCAAACAACAACAATCAATCAACGTTACTTGTTTAGGATTCACTGCTAGGCTTTTTAATTGCTTAAATGTACGTTTTCGTTTCCAAAATTTAAGATATAAACTATATAAAACGACGAATTGACACAGATCTCAAAATAGTTTAGATGTATGTTTATTTTTTTATTACCCACCTTGTTCAAACTGTATGTAGTGC
The DNA here is from genome assembly GCA_019925275.1 of Mytilus edulis. Classification (NCBI taxonomy): domain Eukaryota; kingdom Metazoa; phylum Mollusca; class Bivalvia; order Mytilida; family Mytilidae; genus Mytilus; species Mytilus edulis. Next base: position 58,218,274 of record CM034355.1, read on the forward strand.
CTGGCTTCCGTTGGTGGTGTTGTATACATCTTCAACACGTTGTCATCCATTACAGCCGAACCTCTGAATAAACTGAAGCAACCAGGACAACAAAGTACACAACCAAAGACATGTTCTGCAGCTTTCTGAAGCCAATGACCAACTGCATACTCAAACTCCTGGTACCACACCATTGGACCTAAACAACAAAACCACACATTTGAAATTATGTAACTGTTTAGCACTGAATTTTAAATGAATTTAACAGACACCCTTATTGATATGCATATTTTAAATTGGATACAACATTATAAAGTAGCACATATAAAGCTTGTATATAAATTGTCATCTAGAATTCAAAATAACTGAAATGAACCTTAATATAAAAAATAAAAACAAGTAACATGTTTGGTTATCTGAGCGTAAGGTGATTTGTTCTTACCTGATCCGATGGGATGAATTCTGCCACAAACAGCTCCAACTTTTTTGTTTTTCTTCATCCTGTCTATCAATAGTTTTACAGCATCCGGTTTAAAATCAACATCTCCATCAAGTGTCAAAAGGAAAGTATTTTCAGCCTGAAGAAAAAGATATAGAAATTCACTGTAACTTCTTTGTTTTGGAAACACAACACGTTTGCAAAGTTCTATCATTGCTTATCTCTTGTAGCGGAAGCGTTGTTCAAATGTATATAAAGTATCGACTTTTCATATGTAAGATAAAAAAACTAATGCCTGTTATCATCAGAGTCACACAATGTATAATATGAATTAACCAAACTAGAAATAGACCAATACATTCATTGTTATTCGGGATCTTTTCACTCTATTTGTCAATAATTGCAAATGATTTGTTTTCAATTCAAAATTATTTTCAAATGGTATATGAGATTTTATATGTACTGTACGTGGCTATTTACCTGATCATATTGTTCCGCATTCATACGAGAAAACAGTGATTTTAAGGGTCTAGATTTTTCTTTTTTCTTTCCTTTATTCTTCTTTCTCTGTCTAACATTCTTTGACATTGGGTTTTCCTTTTCCATTTCTTCCATCATGAATTTGTCTGCTTCGTATGCACCAAACAGCTTGTAACCAAGTAAGTAGTACATGTACATCACCTTATTAAGTACAAACATAAATACATTAATGAATCAATTAAATGATAAAGATTCATCGAATAATGACAACGACAGTATTGTCTCTACCATTTAAAGATTAACGCATGGATTAAACACTTGTCTATTGTTGAAAATAGAAGTTTGCTCTCTAGAAATTATTTGGGTTGTATAATTTCATTGGCGTATCATTCAAACCATTTTAAAAAAAATATACTAAGTAAAAATACCTTTTTTTTATGATATGCAATCAATGATAGTTTCACTATTTTCCTTCTTTTGTAACAGTCCACTTTTGTCTGCCACATCATATTATCTATGATACACGTTGACCTTTTCTACTGGTTGTCGAAGAAGTACATTCGGTTCTATGCCTCAAAATGATATTGACTGTCCTATGATTTTGGAGACTTTGAGCATTAAAATACTATAAAAGTCGAAATATTTGAGAAGAAATAAAAAAAAGATAAAGTCTAAGATTAAATCTTCTTGTGTCTTCTATTTTATTGATTTATGAGGATGCCTCATTCATTAGTACCTTATTTATGTCCTAAAATCGAAATAAAAGACATAAAGTCATTGCTTTCTTATTGAATATTAGTGATTTTCAGTCAGAGGTTTCGATTATTCAGGAAGTAGATATGACCACAATTTGATGTGTGTATGTTATTTAACGGACTCATACTGCAACCAAAACATTCTCTGTTTGTAGTAAAACATCTTACAGCAACAAAACTTCGAAGTGTTTATTTAATTGTAATTCAATACCTGTGACCATCTCTTTCGATGTCTCATCTTATTTTTGTCTTTCATATGAACATGTAATTTTGTATGTCCCGGCATGGTCCATATGAGCATTCCACCATATGGTGTAGGAACTTTTTCTGGCGATGATAGGATTACAGGACCCTTTACAACAGATCTACAAGAAAGATAATATATTGTGTTAAAGTTATGGAAAAGAGCAAGAAACTTTTAAAGGATGTTATGACAACAATCTAAATTATACTGTGCTCGACTATACGAATGAATTTCCTCATTTTAGGCGATGTAGTTGCCTATAATTTCTTCCATCCACTTCATCTCACTTCTGGTGGAAAACTGTGACAGTCTTATTGGCAATACCGCATTTTCCACTTGTATATACCCCATAATTTTGCACTAATTCGAGATTCACCAAATTGTAAATCATTGTTTTACTATTCTTATCGGTTCACAGAATGCAGTGTGAATTGGAATATTGTAATGTATCTCGTATTGAAAATGGTTTGTGGCTTATGTTAGTGAATAAACTCATCATAGATACCAGGACTAAATTTTGCATATACGCCAGACGCGCGTTTCGTCTACAAAAGACTCACCAGTGACGCTCGAATCCAAAAAAGTAAAAAAGCCAAATTAAATACAAAGTTAAAAGGTGTGATTACGATGTCATTTTTGTTTTGACTAACAACACACTCATTAAATTCAAAGTTGAAAGGTGTGATTACGATGAAATTTTTGTTTTGATTAACAACACACTCATTAACTCATAGGGCGTTAGAATTAAAAAAACAAACGGTGAATTGATGTGTTTTTAATCAAGTTGACCACGTAATTACCACATACACATATTGAAAATTTAACTGAAATGAAAGGGTTTCTCTGTTTATTTAGTTGTGTTATTTATCATTAGTAATCTATTTATTCTAATAGCTAATAGAAAATAATTTACTCTGGTCATTAATTGGATTCATTATGACATAATTCAATCAAAGTCATATGAAACCAGTGAGTGGTGAAACATAATGTTTATCCAATTCTTGAACCAATGCATGTATATATCATAAACTTAGAACTCTGTGCACGATTTTGTCATTTTTAAAGGCAAATATATCGTATAATCGTCATTTTGTTTTCTCTCTGTCCGTTATAATTTAACAAATATGGCTGCTCATTAAATGCCGTGTTTTAAAGCCGAAGTTTGCCGATTGTCACCTCATAGTAAACAAATAACAAAAAGCATGGGTCTTGAGCACGTGTTTAACATGTACAATCAGATTATTGTTTATTTTAATGACAGATCCATGCGTATTGCGATCGCCGGATTTTTACGAGGAGGGTAACGCTCAGGTCACTATGCATACTGAAAATATGTCGGCGAATTGCTTCCTGAAAGCAAGCAATTAAAAATAAATAAACTTCTTCTAAATGTGGACAAATTAAAGAATTTTCCTCAGAAAAAAAGTATATGAACATAAGTTGTATAATGAAAACTATCCATTTAGTTATGAAAAAACATATGCATGATTTTTTTTTATTTGCGGTTTCTTAATTATGACTTTATATTTTATGGCCGTTCTCTAAAAAAATTATTTTTTACATGGATTCACCTTTTTGAAAGCCAGTAACATTTATGTAGAATTGAATCAATTTGAAGTATGATGTATGTAATTAAAAATATTTTACCCAACTAGAAACATCTAAATACAATATGAGTCCGAGGAGACAGGAGAAACAAAAATTCTACATCCCAGCATTTCAAAAAACGAAATAAAGGTCAACTCACAGTGTATAGTTATTACGTCGATAGTTATTCTATTTTTTTTTTTATTTCTAGTGGTTATCTATCTCATGTAAGTTCAGGACGAGTAAAAACGTTGGATTCTGATATACAGTCAAATAGTTTATTTAATAAACAAATTCATCATTCAATTCAATTTCAAACTAATAGTTTTGTAAAGTATGTTTGTATAACTATATGCACAATTAACTTAATTTGTCTTCTCAAACTGATGTGCTAACTCTGTAATTGTATTTAGTTTAAGACATCAACAAAAAAACTAATTCACTATCTTCTACATAAGGAAAGGCCTGTACCACGCCTGGAACAATGCGTTTGATATGTTTGAACTTTCGATTTTGCCATTTGAGGAAGGACTTCTCGTTTTAAATTTCCTTAGTATTCGATATTTTTGCATGTTTACTTCTTATTTAATTTAATATTAATCCACAATACCAGATTTGTTATTCTATTTATCTACTTGAGAAAAAATTCCTCGCCTCAAAAAAAAAGGGGAATTTACAAAGACGATGAATGCATATTTCTTCTCCATATCTAATTGTTATTTATTATTCTTTTAATTGAAATATGTAATGTAATAATTATGTGACCACTTTACTGCAGGCTGTTATATGTATTAAAAGTAGATAAATGTCATGTCATCAGCTGTCCATTTACAGGCACAGTTATACATGGTGTTAATTCTATCCTATTTTTTATTGTAACATGCAATAAATAACGTTAAGAAATATTTTAAAAACAAAAAAAGTTCATCTTCCTTAAAGAGAATGCAGATATTAAACCAAAACTCTTTCATGAACTGATGCAGTAAAATAAGTGAAAAAATACTACTATAACAAGGACGTGTCCTCGTGTATTTACATGTATGCAGTAAGCCCAATGCAAAGCCAATTTATCATAATTAAATGTGAATTTGTATTTTTAGAATTTTAAGTTCCCTTGTTTAATTCGATCCACATATGTCTACCGTCTTATCAGTATGCAGTTTAAGTCACTACTATAAATCATGTCCAGTAAATGTATCTCGTACTTTAAACTTGCAGAAGTGAGTTATTATGACTGTCACAGGCGTTATACAGGGCGTTTTCCGGAATAAAGTTTTTAAAAAATCTTGTTTTAAAATACACCCTTTTGTCAAACCTGTCAACTACGTGGTTGTATTACGACAAAGTTCATCATAAATTGTCTTATGTCAATACCACAAATCAAATTTAAATCAATAACGTTAATTAAGATGAATTCGTTTAATATATATTGCATACTTTTAAAGTTTAAATTAACATAATAAAAAAAGAAAGTGGGAGTGTTTAAAATTGAAATGCCATTCTATGTTATAAAGATTACGTATTTTATTTCTTGTTTTTAAATTATCACATGTAAGTCACATTAATTTTTCTGTTAGTGCTTTTCATTTTTCGAATAACCATGAACAATCTTATGGAACTTTTTCTGTTCATTTTTGTGGCCAAATCACTTTTGAAGCAACAAGTATCAAATAGTTTAACTGTATTCGGACTTTGCTGTTATCTTGACTGTATACTAAATCTACCTACCTTGCTGCGTCTTCCATACAGTCATATAGTAGTCTAACAAAGCCATTTGGAATGTATTTATCCACCGACTCGTCCAATTCAAAGGCATCGTCAAAAATTATGTGCACTGAAAAAAAGATATCGTTTTCTGTCAAGTCAATGTATTTCAAGTACGTTGATCACATTTCAAAAACTGAATTGTCCTTGGACATGCTCGATTCAATATTACTTAACAAATATAAAAAGACTAAAGAATGGTGTAGTTAATTCTTGCGAGAAATGAATTTCGTCCTTTTCATTAGATAATATTTTACACACATAAAACATCAACCAAGATGACCTTAATAAATGTGTTTCATTGTAGTTGACCATTATGTTTCACAAAAAAATTATCTACTTATAGCAGTTCTTACTTTCAAGGTCAAAGAAATCTGGATCTTTGATTCTGAATTTATCTTGAGCTAGTTTGCTTGCACAGTGGACATAATCAAGTCTGAAAAGATGAAATTGAATTCAAATATTGCTTATGATAAAAACAAACAACTCAATGTATGAGCACAAAAAGCGTCGGTGCAGTAGAGAAACAAGAAATAGGAAAGTTTAATAAGTTACACAACATGAACAAATGCGGAATAAACTTCAGTGAGATGACTGGTATCTTTGATGAGTTTATTTGTTACTTTTACTTTTTGTTTTTCTTGATTTTATTTCTTTTTAATGCGTTTACTATATTTGAACATCGATACACTACTTTTGCATCCGATTTAGAATACATAATCAGTGTCAAAACATGTACGAATGTGAAGTTAAACCTTATGTAAGTTCCGTTTGGTAATCAATAATTCAATAATATTTCAATTACTTCATTCCTGTTAGAACAATCTATCCCAATCCATCCGGAACATGAAAATATATATAAAAGAAATGTACTGATAACTTTTTCCAAATTATTTACATCATAGTTCTGAAGTACCAGAAATATGTGTTTGTCATACGAAACTTTTTTTTTTATTCATAACTTCAATAGGACTTACCGAAATAGAGATTTGAGCAGTTGGGTCATTTCTTGTCGTGTTTCGTGCCACATTGTAGCACATACATACACAAATGGTATTCTATTGTTCACTGAGTATATTTCCTCACAGTAAGTATCATCACCGACATAACGGAAGGTATCAAATCCTGTTATCTTTATTTCTTTGTCGTTCCTTCTTCTTTTCATGGTAAGTGTAAAATCCGGGAAAATGGTCTCAAAGTGAGGTGTAATAAAAAGCCTGTTGATTAAAATTGTGAAATATTCAATGGAAATTATTAGCATGTAGATATTCTGAATCAAACTAACCACTCAGAATATATGTCAAATGTTTTTCATAATTGCTCTACATTTTAAGATGGCAATTTATACTGTTACCCAAATGGACAAAGAAGATAGTATTTCAAATAATAATATCTTATGCGATGGGGGCATACAGCTTTTTATTGGTGATATGTAATTGTATTACAATAAGCTTACTTTTGTAAATTTTAAGTAGAGCAGAGACTTACTCTTCTACATTATATTTTATGTATACACGCCAGGCTATCTAGTGAATACCTTTGAGTCTTCCTGATGAAGAAATATCAGAAGATGCACAAATTATTTTTTTTTTATCTAGAATGATTCGTTGCATTTCTGTCGTGGACAATACTTACTTATAGTCTTCATGGGAGGGTTATTACAAAAGCATTTTTATAATCGTATTGAAATCCCACAAATTTGCGACAAATCTTCTGCCTAAATTTAAGTACTGTCAATACAAGATAACCTACAAATTGGTAAAACTTGTGTTCCTTTCATCAACATTTAACAATAGTGAAAAAGATTGTGAATTCAACTCAAAATATTTATTAAATAAGAAATAACAGAACATTCAAAAGACGTCCACTAATCATCTTAAATTTACGATTACATAATGCCAACAAACGCATACAAGAAGCATAAACAATTCTATCAATTTCTGATTTATACACATTATAGGAGGACAAAAATATAACAACTAGTACGAAATACTAAAAAATCTTACACTATAAACATCGACCATTCAGAAAAATCAGATGTTTGTTCCAGGTGACATAAAGTGCAGCCTATTTATTCGAAAGATTGCTTATTACTGAAACCCCAAAGTAATGGACAAATACATAAGCAGAGTAGATAAATGAAACTTTATTTATTCAATTGAACTAACGACGCCTTTAAGAGAGTACTGCTCAAATTTAAATGACCGTATTCTAAATCAAAAGTTCATTTTTAGCAAATGCATCATAATATACTAATGTTTTAGTTGCAGTTTCATCGAATTCATTCACTAATGAAGCAATCTTGCGAATAAGGGAGACCACTTGGACATTATATAAAACAGAGATAATTAGAACTCATATCACATTTTATCTCATCAAAACAGAGCATACGAATCGAAATCAAAATCAAATTACAGGTTTATTTTATCCAAGTATTTTCACACTGGACAAATTTTAAATGAGAATTGTTCATTAATAACCTTTTCTATAGGCATTCGTTATGGTAGAAAGATGCCATTCGAAGTATAAATTTCATTTTTTGGTTAAAATATAAAATTTTAAAACGAGTGCTCGGCACTTTGTTTTGTCTTCGATACTATTTTACACCAGTACCCATACCCTCCTTCCTTGATGGGTGCATTTTACATAGACAAATATAATCGTATAATATAATCAAAATGAGGATGTTAATTTGATGTATGCCTTTTTGTGCTTCTTCGTTACATTTGTTGTTTTTATAGTGATTAAGATGATAACACAATGTTGACTGCTGTACCCCTATTTTTGACATTTTTACCTATTATGTCTGTTTGTTTTGTTCACGCATCGGTGACTATATAATGGAATTTGATGCGACTGTCATACAAGTGAGAGGTTTAGCTAGCTATAAAACCAGGTTCAATCCACCATTTTCTACATTTGAAAATGCCTGTACCAAGTCAGGAATATGACAGTTCTTGTCCATTCGTTTTTGATGCGTTTTGTTATTTGATTTTGCCATGTGATTATGGACTTTCCGAATTGATTTTCCTCTGAGTTCAGTATTTTTGTGATTTTACTTTTTATCATATAGAAAGACGATGTGGACTGATTGCCGTTAGATTATTCATTAAGATATTTATAGATTATCGTTGAGATGATCAATGATAATCTGTTTATCGCTATTTTACCTATGACGACGTGTCAATTTCATGTCAGTTTCGTTAGCAACGCCACTTGTTTCCTTAGTTTCTAGCGATGACTCTCATCTCACTCGACTATGCTGAGAATGGAACTTATCAGTCAGCAGAATCAAAGGAAAGTTTCGTAAAATAGCGATAAAACAGCATATGACGTTTTCACGTTGGACTTGTCGTTCACAACAATCCATCCAGATCTAAAATATTTTTGAATGCGTTTATTTTTGTTATTCTCGTGGGATTTTGTCTGATGCTTGGTCCGTTTTTGTGTGTGTTAGTTACATTGTAGTGTTGTGTCGTTGTTCTCTTATATTTATACGTTTCCCTCAGTTTTAGTTTGTTACCCCGATTTTGTTTTTTGTCCATGGATTTATGAGTTTGAACAGCGGTATACTACTGTTGCCTTTATTTATTATATTTATACTAAATATATAGTCATGAACTTACTTTTCAATTTTTGCCATTCTTTCACATTGTGGGAACCAGATATGGGATACTGTAATTGAATAGGATAACCACAAAAGCACTGCACAAATCAATGGTATCAGCAGGGAATATAAATCCAGTTCTGGACAAAACCATCCTCCAATATGCCAATGGGCTGGCAAAAATTGGTATGAACATTGCAGAAAGACTACAACTAAGGTTAGAGGTGGTGCAAGTGTCAAAGGCAATGCAAAGGCTGCTTTCTGCATGTGTAATTTACAAGCTAGGCCAGCTAGATATGTGCAAATTATTCCAGATCCAAGCTGAATGAACATTAAGCTATAAGACACACCTACTTCTTCTGCCTTCGACAAAAAATCACTTGTCGTTGCATTGAAATCCCCTGTTGCTGGTAGAACCAGCACACTATCATTGGTTAAAAATCGCGAGAGAAATATGCATAATCCAATTTTCAATGGACCAACAAGAACATAGGACGTTTCACGTACGTCCTGCAAAATAGATCGCCATTGCTTGAATGGTATCGTTATCTTTCCAAAAACTGTCCATTCCCCAGACACATAATTCTCCCACCAACCAATAGATATTAATACAAGTGAAACTGGCAGTTCCCATTCGCCACCACCTTCACAAATCACATAAGTGTTGCTAAAATGAGTTGCATTATATCCTGTCAAAAGGGTGTGATTCCCTTCACGAAGAAATTCTCCAATGGTGAAAAAGGGAATCGCAGACACTTGTACTAAAAATGCACCGATGTTCATCACAACAGCAACGATTTCACTTATGCTTAAATTCGGGCGCCTCTGGTGAACTATTACTTTTAGCAAACTAGGAATTTGACACACTGCAAATGTAATCACTAATCCTCTAAAGAAATCAGTCGATGGTAATACTCTGAACAACAACAGACACATTCCAAATGTTTGTAGTCCTTCAACTAACAGCAGCTAAAAGAAATAAATTATAATTATAATTCAATGTTTACAATGTACAAAATGTACAAAAAAGTCATCGAATTAAAAATATGCCAGATTCCGACAAACATTAGGAAAACAGTCTCATGTTAAGATAATCAAATGAGCTTTCATTGTAATTGTTTACTATAAAGATTTATGTAGACTTCAACAAATTAACAGGAAACCTTATACGAGTACTTACAACAAAAAATGTCTTCATAGAGGGCCAAGTTTTACCACCAAACAGTATCTTCATGAATGAATTAAGCCAGTTCCAACCAATTGGTGCACATAAACATATTACCAACAGCACTATGTTTTCTCCTCGAGCATTTTCATCTTTCTGCAAAATATTTGTATTATTAACAAACATAACAAATGGCTTTTTAATTTTTACATTTTAAGTCAATAAATAATTTTTTAAGAAATATATATTGTTTTAAAAATTAGAAAAAACCGTTAACAAAGAACCATGTAGTATAAGGAAAATGGATCTAATCATTCTATGATGAGTTTATTTCGTATACATCAGACCAGACATTTGAACCCTTATAATCATGCTATTACTGTTCGTGGCATTGATGTCTTTGTTAATAAATTGCAACACTATTTACCTGAGATATTCCAGATGTAATCAGAAGTAAGGACATCTTACTGGCCACAGTACACCCCAGAATCATTACAATGAAAAACAAGTACAGAAATACTCGAATTCCTTTCATGATTTCTTTAAACACATAGTCGTTGTCCTCAAACTCTCTCTCCGAAACTTGGAATATATCATATGGTCGCCTGAAATATAAAATTCGTCAGTGAATATTAGGACATTTGTTTTGAATTACAAAAAGTAATTATAAAATTCAGGATGTGTTTCATTCCGTTTTGTTTAATACTAAGTCGTATAATGAAAAATAAAAAAAAATAAAAAAACTTTTTCTCTATTCAAAATTCAAATACTGTTTTGGTTATGTTTCATACCATAGCACAATCTAAAAAAGAAGCATGGAAGAGTTACACCTGAACGATAGTAATGTAATGTACTGCTTAATGAGCTCTTGTTACATACCACATATCGAAATCTTCTCCTACATCAACAGATGTTGATGTAGATGTTGATGTACTCTTGCTGTCCGCTGATTTCCGGATTTTTCCTTTCTGTACACTGACACTATCATTGACATCAATTGTGTCAGCAACACTTCCAAAATCAACCCTGTTTTGTGTATAAACTGGTTCAAATGTCTTCTCTGGAGTAGTAAACTCATTGGTGATTTGTTCTAATAATGGTTTACTTGGAGTACTGGTATCGACAAAAAAGACGCTATCAGTCGTCTTTGCAGAAATAATAGACTCTAAAGATTGTCTTCTGAGTGCTTCCATTCTCTTTTGTTCTTCTTGTTTTGCTATTTCGTCTTTTCTCTTCTGCTCTTGTTCTGCAATCTGAAAGAGTTGTATTTATTTTTAATTTATTGATATATGCAACAAAATCAAACTGTGTGATTCATGATAACAATAATTTCTTGTTATGTAGATGTTTGTATACAAAAAAGCTTGTTCGTACCGTGTCACTGAACACCAATTATAATGTCAATACATACTGGCGTGGTCAAGACTAAATTAGGTTTGATGTCTTTAATGACACAATAATTATTGTTTTGTGTTCTTTATGATTTTGACTTTTGTTTATAAAAGGAATAACGTAATTGTTAGCCATATATTTAGGTTTGATATTTCGGATTTCAATTGACACTACTGCACTTATGTATATGTAAGCATAAATATCAAACGATAAAAAAATGCTAAGTTTTACCTACCTTTTGTCTAAGAGTATCTTCAAGAAGATCTTTCTCCCAGCTTTTCATGAAGATCTAAAAAAAAAAAAAAAGAAAATAAAAAACTTATGTAATACAATTGTCATTATAAATATGAAACTAACTTTACTCTGTTTAAAACATTTTTCAATTTCTATTTTGTCATTTGAAAAAAATAACTTGAGAATGGTTATTTTAAATGTACATTTTTGCGGTCACTGTAACCAATATGGTTTTAATCTCGGCAATTTTATTCTTCACAATTCTATACCTTACAAAATGTTCCCGGAAATAGAAATATGGAATACATACCTTTGATTTACCGAATTGTGCTCCTTCAATGGCGCTGCCTTAAGAATATCCACACATCTTCCAAAATCTCCGTACATTTCATCTGATGAATCACACAACATGGCAAACCTAAGCATAAACAATAAATTAAGGAAATATGCAATGTATATGTACAATACCGATTTCAAAATATACAACTTAAGCAGCTTTAAAGTCTTGAAAACAGTTCTAAGAACCCGAAGAATAAAACATTGTGATTAATATTGTGTTATAATATTATGCAAAATTGGGTTTATTTCATGCTATTGGTTTTATCAACAATAAAATTTGTTTACACGAAAATGTATCACTTACACAAACTAAAACTTACAAATTGTTTATAAAACAAAATATGTACCTTGCAGCAAAATCTTCAAACTTTACTCTCACTGGATAACCATATCGTCTAAGTTCTGCTATTTCCATTAATCCGTTACATAGCATCTGTCTCCGAACCAGTTCAGTCTCAAATTTATCCGCTGCTATAGTTTTGTTTGGCTTAATGCATCTTAATGAAGAAACAGAGTCAGACACAAGTAAGATGAGGGCAAACATTTGAAAGACTGTGTTCACTTTTCTTTCACATCTTTATTGAGACTTGTGACTATTTCGATCTAAGTTAAGTATGTAGACACCAACCTATTGTTGGTAGATCAATACAGAGATACTATACAAAGATCAAATTCATTGTACTTATATAATAAATTTAGTACATCATGTCAAATGAATTTTGAAACGCTGGAAATCCTTTGGTTATGGTATTGCGTAAACTTAGCATACATTTAATGCAACAGTAGTTGGCCGATTTGAAGATCTCATAGATTAAAATACAAATACAAATTCTCTTCGCATAAAATATTTGTTAATTTAGTTTTGAAAACGTAGTATTACGTTGGATATAGTATAATCACAACAACACATACATTACGGCAACAGTAGTTTACAGATGTTCTAATCTCATAGGTCAAAATACATATAGATATTGTCTTCACATCACTATCATTATTGTTATTGTTGTTGTAATGTTAATTATCATTAAAGTATGATCATTTCCCTTGTTATTGAACAACACTTTCGTACTAGTTTGATTCTCCTCTGTTCTGAACAAATTCAAATATCAATTCCGTGTGTAAATAATGACATTTAATTAATAGTTTCATAAGTACAGTTTTATTTGGGTTCGTGTTGGTGAGCAGCACTCCCACAAGTTATGAATATTAAGGAATGCATTTTTAAGGCAAATAGTATATAACTATTTTTAAGAACAATAATTTCTTACATGAAACAGACCAATATATTAATATTCAAACTAAAATTACATTATATCAATTAAATCATACCTAACAAACAGTGGTTGGGACTGTGTCAGTTTTGTCATCAAATCAGACAGTGACCTCTAGAAAAAAAAAAATAATCTTGCTTAAGTCTGTAAGACTTGTAAAAGTTTATTAACCACAATTATTCCAAAGCATACTATGATAACACTAACGTTTTGACACATGTCCTTACTACACGTGAAATTGCAATAAAATTATGAAACATTTTTATTATAATTATGTTCTTCTTCTTATAACGTGATGTGCGTCTATGGCAAGAACGCCTACTTTATTGTTGATTAAATTTGTCTTACATTAGCTAACAAAAATAACTTAATGTTAATACACAATATAATCATAAAACATTTATTTGAAGAAAAGAAAAGGCATTACTTATGGCAAATTCACCATTCAAACTTTATTCGAACTGTACCTTGAAGTGGTTTGTAACAGTTGGTGATGATCTACCATTAATAGTGCTAGCAATGCTGTCGCAGGAAATACTTCTAAAATGAAGAAAAATAGGTTACTAATCAAGAGGAATTAAAATAAGTTGGTTCATGACTTAAGAAAGAAATTTAAACTAAATTTCCTAAACATTAAAAGTTATGAAAGTTAATTTCCATGTATTTATTGATTCACTAGAATATAACGATTTTGTTTCAAACTTAGTTCAATACTAGTATAGGGTACTTAAAACCTCTTAAGTTACATTTATATTTTTGTATTAAGGAAATACTAAACTTATTTTTATTTAACAAACCTCCTCTTAATGCGTAAAGATGCTTGTCGAGATAAGCTCTCCCTGAGTTTATCTGGATCTATTGCTGATGGCCAAATACTGGGTAGTCTTGGGCGTGATGAACATTTGCTAGCAAAGCTGCAATGAAAGAAAGCAGAATATAAAACAGTGTCGTACTGATCATGCTTTTAACGAAAGTAAAGGTCAGTCATTAAGTAGGAAAACACATAAGGACATTGCAAATCACAGATATTTTTTATTGTGCATAATTTACTGCTTGTCATGACAAATAAATAAAGAACATACAAAACCGATGTGAATTTGTGTCCTCAATGCTCTTCAAATTCGTACGTTTTTTTGCTTTTTAACTTTTGTTTGCTCTAGCAGGACTGATGAATCTTTGGAATTCGAAAGGCGTGTCTTGCGTAGTACCCAATTCAAGCCCTGTCATCATTGGTGAGTATTTTTTTTAATTTATTATTGTTGGCGGCAATATCGTTACTTTCTCAGATTTCACACTCAACGTGACCTCAAAATTCTTACATGTTTGATAACAATAGAGTAAGTCCCAAAATCCTAATAGACTTTTCATTAAGCACAACTAGTTTTTCTGGTATTTGCTATCACTTTGCAAAATGTTTTATTCATATAAGAAAGGTCATCGTTATTAATTCAAGTGGTACATGCAAAAAGTACAGGGTAATTAGTTTGATTATTACAAAAGTACTACTATCATTTCACGGTCAAACAATCCGTTCCGGTCATGTCGCATTTATATGTCAATTTTTCATAAAAAGCGCTCACCAAAAAGTTGTGACAACCTTGCTGTGAGTTGATATTGTAACAATTTATATATGAATATGAATAGAAAAAAAAATCGGAGGAAGACTCGAATATTAATCTATAAAAGATCAAAATTCTAAAATGACAGTCAGACATTTAGTATTAATTATGAGTATATTTTTAAACAAAAAGGTCAGGACAGGCTCTTGGAATCAATATCAGGCTGATTTTAAATAGTTGACCTTGTGACTCAACTTCCGTGTTACGTCATTCATTTCAATTACGATTCCAGTTTTTCAAATTATTCGTGTTAATATTAATTGAATGTTTGAATATGTCAAATTATAAGGGGAAGCAATTTTTCTATTACTATGAAATAGCTTATTCAAAGTATATCACGTGATCATTTCCTGACCATTATGACATTAAGTATGATCCTAAAAAGTGTCGTGACAACCTTAACTGTTTTAGAATAATTAAAATTCATAAGACGACCTAGCAACATTTGCTGACTTTAATTAAAACAAATTAGAAGACACTCGTCATAATTCATACATAGAAGGTGATGATATGTCATGTTTTAGGGTTGGTCTTTTAATTAAAATAAAAGGGAGTTTATTGATTTTAAATTGATTTTTTTATATAATAAAATCTGTTTACGAAAAATAATACCTGTAAATCAATGAGTAATTACATTTACAATTAACTTCAGGTCAAAATTGCTTGTTAATTCAATTAATCAGGGCATGACTAAAAAACAAGATAATTAAAATATACAGGTCTTGTTTGTTATGTATTAATTGTCATTCCCAGCCTTCATACACCTTTATATATATATTTAAGAAATTTGAAGCTTTATAAAAAAAGACAAAGCCAAGGTCATAGGAATAATTTATAAGAAAAAACATATTCATGATATTTGCCAAAAAAGTTAAATGAAAACAAGACCTATAATAATAAAGTATTAAGTTTTGGCATTTTGCAGTGTTTAATACAGAACATAAGAAATCAAAAGATAAGTTTGTTTTTTTTCAAATATTTTGTAACTTAATATAATAGTAATAACATTACAGCTTCATATCCCTGAGTAACAACGAAAAGTAGAGATTTACAAGATTCAGAGATAGACAAAAGCAATGCTGAAATAGCGAAACAAGTTACAAGTGAGGGTTAAGCTAGCTATAAAACCAGATTTAATCCACCATTTGCTACCTTAAAAATGCCTGTACCAAGTCAAGAATATTACAGTTATTTTCCATTCAATTGATGTGTTTGAGCTTTTTATTTTGCCTTTGATTAGGGACTTTCCGTTCTGCATTTTCCTCGACGTTCGGTATTTTTGTAAGTTACTTTTTACATTTTATACATCATACAATTAAACATCCATAGAATGTTCAAATATGATGGTCTCGGATGAGGGGTCATTAAAACATTGAAAAACAGGGCCAATTTCCTAAATTTAATTTCACACCAGAGCAATTTTCAAGAAGTCTTTCAATATTTACTTAAATTTATAGTATTGCCGTTAAATGGGTAAATTTTAAGGTTCTTACAAAATAATTGATTATTTCGAAACAGATCACCAAAGTATAAACGCACGAAGTAGTCCAAAACTGAATTGGTATCGAAAATGTATTAGGAAATCTTTGACCAAATTCCATAATCTGTTGGTAATATTTATCATAAGCTATTTATTGTCTTTCTGATACAAATCAATTTACTTTAGTTTTTCGATACAGAAATCATGTTAGTGAATTTTATTGAAAAATGTAATAAATTTTTTGACAAATAGTAAAGGTAAATGATAAAGACTTATATTATCAACCTTCAGATAGATATAGGAAGATGTGGTGTGAGTGCCAATGAGACAACTCTCCAACCAAATAACAATTTATAAAAGTAAACCATTATAGGTCAATGTACGGCCTTCAATACGGAGCCTTGGCTCACACCGAACAACAAGCTATAAAGGGCCCAACAATTACTAGTGTAAAACCATTCAAACGGCAAAACCAACGGTCTAGTATACATGAAAAACGTTTTATATAAAAGTTGTTTACCCTGTTAGGGATATTAGCCCTATTTCTTTATTTTTTTATGTTGATATATGCATATATCCTTGTACATTTGAAGCGTTCATGTCAATTGTTGAAAGTTATTTGATTAAGAAATTATATGACAAAACTTCACAATATATACTTACTCTGAAATAGTCCCAGTTGGTGACATCGATGCAGTGAACAAGTCCTTGATGAATTCATTGTTACTGTTTAGCATACAACCAACCAGGTCAGAACTTAAATTGTCCCTGTTTCTTTCCAAGAAACCATCTGCGTTGTATACGACCTATTAAACAAGAAAATAAAACTCTAGTAATGCTCTAGCCGATATTACACATTTAAGAGTTACCGAAATGATTTGATGCATCATTTGTCTAGTTTGAAAATTTAGTTCCAATTACAAATGTAGGAGTGACAGAAAATGAAAAACTATCAAAGGCCAAAATAAATGAAACAGAAAAAGGATTTCCGACTCTAAGCTTGTAAATGCCTGTCTGTCGAGAGAAAATTATCTTTTGATCAATCAAGTTATTTCAGTCTCCCAACTAGATCAGACGTATTTACTTAGACCTTTATATACTTACAAACCAGTTCTATTATCGGCATCAAAATATGTCCTTATTTCATTGTTAAATTTTACAATGATCCATACAATCAATTTCCTTTTTTTTTACAGCATTGAATTTGCCTTTTTCTTCTTATATATCCTCTAAAATATTGTATATACCTGTTCGGCATAATGTTGAATTTCAAAGCAGGTCTTGTTTCTTAGCGATGGAATATATCGATCACTTTCACTACAGTATTTGTTTAACTTCTGTACAAAACTTTTGTCACTGGATTGTGGAAAATGAGACTCCTCGTCCATTAATGATAAGATTCCATCCGGTTTCTAAGGGAAAAGTAGTATATTTAGTTATATGTCATTAGATTCCATTCGGTAACTAAAAATACAGTAGCAAATTTACGTACACTCCCATATCTACTAGCAGAAAGTAAAATAACAAAGAAAATACCGAGCTCCGAAAGGAAATTCTTAACGTAAAAAGTCCTACAAGCAAATTGCAAAATCAAAAGCTCAAACACATCAAACGAATGGACAATAACTATCATATTCCTGACTGTGTACAGACATTTTAAAATGGTTGATTAAACCTAGTTTTATAGCTAGGCAATGGTTTCCCCATTTCCATTCTCAATTTTATACTATAACAGCTATATTGATCTACATCTTTTTGAAAATTTATAAATTTGTAATTCTTTCAAAAACTCCGGATGTATTGATAACCGAACTTTTAATTCAATTTGTGAATGTTCCTTGTTTTGATATTTAACAGCTTGGCATTTTAAAAGAAAAAATAATGAGCCACCTGCGGAGTAATTGGTCATACAAACAATATTTACAGACAATTGTGCATGAAATATCAGGACGAAAACACCCAACGATCTATAAAAATGGGCAGTCCATGTGGGGTCAGAAAATTTGGAATTATGAAGCAACACAGAATAATGCTAAATGAAGAGTGTACATACCAACTAAACAACTTATACAAAAAGATGTAAATTATGGAAAGGAAGAGAGTGATATTAGATGCTCTGGAAGGGCAGGTATGTTCTGATGTTCTATTATTATTCCAAAAGGGTGAGCAGATAAAAAACATAACTTTAGAAAATATTGACTTTTTCAAACACAAATGTTTGAAATATAATTAGATAAATATGACAATAAAATAAAATTGAGAATGGAAATGGGGAATGTGTCAAAGAGACAACAACCCGACCAAATAAAAAACAACAACAGCAGAGGGTCACCAACGTATGTTTAAGATCTACCTCATTTTGCAATCACACTTTCAGTCTTCGTACAATTTCAAGAGATATGTTGTCATTTTTTATTTGCAAACACTTTGAATTACTTGATGGAAGTTTTTTGAATTTATGATATATAAGTAATCATCATAACTTATGCATAACAACAACGCATATCAAATATGAAATATTGGGACGTTTTCGTTTTCTTTTGTTGCCTTATACATCATTCTCGTGCCAATGTAATGATGCTAATATATAACATAATATACCTACTTCTAGAATTTTACATATGTAATTAATTAGAATCGAAAATATAGGAGAAAATGACTCTAACATCTTGCCTATTCATCATTTATAGTGAATGTTGTATCATAAAATTTTTGCAAGTAATCAGTTCTGTATGGATGAGATTGTCTACATAATAAATTCATTCCGTTTAAAATTTTGAATTTAACAGCGTCAACTTTAACAGCAAAACTGAGGTATCAATCATCTTAGTAAAATTCACAAATAAAATAAACAAAACAATAACAAAATTCTCAAACATGAACGATATGTGTTTCTGCACATGCTAGAAATATGAGAATATATATAGGCGCACTGAGTTACAAAGCCTTTTAATGAAATTTTACTCTTTTTAAGATTGTATGAATATCTTATTGCTATCCCACAACTTATTTACATGCATTTTACTTCCTTCCGTTTTGTCCTCTGCAACTTTCCAAAAGTTAGGTATAACACATTACCATGAAGGGTAAAAAAGATGCGAAGGATATCAAAGGAACATTCAAACTTACAAGTATGGAATCAACTAACAAAACCATTGCTAAGAAAAAAGGTAAACAGACAGACAATAGTACACAGAACAACATAGAAAATCAAAGACTGAGCAACGCAAGAACTACCAAAACGTTGGTACAATCTCAGGTGTTCGGGCAGGGAGGAATAGTAAAAAGTTTCAATTGATTATAATCTTTTTATGTCGTACTCTATTACCTTAAAAAGAAGATCTAGAACGTCATCATTAGAGTGGTACATGATGTTTCTCCATTCTATTCCTTCTATATCGTACTCTTTTTGTTCTCTGGGAAAGATATATTCCATGAAATATTGCTGTAGCCTTTCATTTGACGCATTGATGAAAAATTGGTCGAAGCTGTTGTTTGTAAAATTCTCAAATCCAGACAGGTCAAGCAGGCTTATCGATGGTCCTCTGGCCATGCTGAAATAAGTATGGGATTTTTTGCAAAAGAATTATATGGCATATATTCATTCTTTACAGAATATTATTAATAATAATTAGAAATTTAAAAGAAGTTAACAGTAGAATTTTGACGAATGTGTCGAAAAGGGACAAATACTTACTTCGATTGACGTTTCTTCGCTGTCCATATTTTTCTGTTGATCTGTCCAACAATCCACCCAAAGAGTCTGGAGTATAGGTCCTTGGCTAAAGCATCTCTGCTGTTGTTTGCATCTCTGAAGTTTTTCCATGACTGAATTCTCTCTCCTTTATAAAAAGAAATAAAATCAATGAGTTATATATATTAAACATACTAATTGTGTTTGTGCAACATTCTATGTTGTCTCGAAGACATTTGGAAAAAAACTTCATCCTATAGCCAGCATATGGTACGTGTTAGATTTGCACTTATAGGTTTACTCACCTTTTATGTAGTTGACGTTGGAAATTAGTGCTTCAGTTAGTTCAACTTCATCTTCTATTCCAAGTAACTTAGCAACAGCATGTAGGGGATACTCGTCCGCCACAGTCACTCCGTCTGTTTCCTCGCATGTTACAAACTGAATATTGGCTAGATGTAACACAGCTGCTAGGACAAGAAATATTACTGAGATGTGCTGAAAAAGTAAAGCAAACAATATCAAACATATTTTCTACCGTACATGTTCTCCGTAAGGTCATACAAAAGTTTAAATCACAAAAATACTGAACTCCGAAGAAAATTCAAACGGAAAGTCTCTAAATAAATGGCAAAATCAAAAGCTCAAACACATCGCATGAATGGATAACAACTGTCAACACTGTCTGATTTAACGATAAAAGCTGCCAAAAGAAAACGCAAAAATTGTGTACTCATTAGGTTTTCAATGAGTTTGTCCTACTCAGCTGTAGATTGTTCAATGATTTGTGGACTATCGGACGTCTTTTCATTATGTTCCCTTATGCTCATAGAATTGTCTGTCCATACTCGACAGACGCGTCTATATTTCATCATGGTATCTTCTTAACTTCTTCCGTATTAAGTCCTTTTACATCTGAAGACAAAATATAACATTGGGATATTAAAGAAAGTTAGAACAATCCAAAATGTCTTGCATTTTCATCAACCTTGTTTGTAAAGTTATTTTGACTTATATATAAGGTTAAAGCTGCTGAATAAGTTTGATTGTTCAATACATTAACAATGGAGATTTATTAAATAATTTAACCATTGTATTACCTCTTCAGAAAATCCTATTTCTGCCATAATTTTGGTCAGATTTGTAAACATTTGATGGTAGTATTCGTATTCTTCGTTGTCTTTAAACACACTACTACTCTGGTCGTCATCTCTCATGATCCTATGAAATTGGGAAAATATTTAATATTATGCTGGTGGACGTTTCGTCCCAGAGGGTATCACCAGCCCAGTAATGAATATCAATTATGTGGTCATTTTTATAAATTTCCTGTTTACAATACTTTAAATTTTTCGAAAAACTAAGTATTTTCTTATCCCAGGCATAGATTACCTTAGATGTATTTGGCACAACTTTTTGGAATTTTGGATCCTCAATGCTCTTCAACTTTGTACTTGTTTGGTTTTATAAATATTTTGATATGAGCGTCACTGATGAGTCTTATGTAGACGAAACGCGCGTCTGGCGTACTAAATTATAATCCTGGTACCTTTGATAACTATTATGAATACTTTGGAGAATGTTTTTCCATATACACGTGCTGAGGCAAATAGGTCATATCATATTTAAAGAGAAGTCATTTCTTTAAGAACAACATTTAGTTCAGTAGATTAGGTAACATGTAACACCAACGTTTCAAACTATTATTTTCAAAACTCAACGGTATTCGATAACTTTTTTCCAAAATTATTCATGAAAAATATTGAACATTCTTAGAGGTTTATGTTTCCTCAGCTTCTAGGGTTTATTTTATTACACTTATAAGAAAATGATCTACGACTTTATAGCAAAGACAAATGCGTCAGAAAAGTGTCACAGACAGACAGACGTACGGAAAGAGGAAAACCAGTACATCCTCTCTTTTGGAGTGATATTATGCTTAGTGAAGAGAGAATAAGAATTTAAGACAGATGCTGAAAAAATGTTCTACATGTAAGTATGAATATTCTCGTGTTTCAAAAGGTTACTTTATTAATAACAACAGATAGATGATTCATGCGTGTTCTTATAGAAAAGAGCATATTGTCTTAAATCTAAAATTACATGTATCATGAATTCATGATACTGTATTTAAATGATAAAATCATAGCAGACGGTCAGCATGTCGGTTTTTAGCACCGATGTGATAGCATTTGAATAAGTATTTGGAACGAGAGGAAAAGATATACAGTTGACAATAAAATGATATTTTTATACCTTTACTGTGACATTTATTGTATATCGCACATAAATATATTATGTTCTTATATTTTTGTTACATGTTTACATAGTCATGATACACAAAAGCATAACTAACGTTTAATGAGCAATTACAATGTACACGTAATTGTGTATATTTTTTAATGGTACAGAGGAATAATATTTGATTTACTAGTGTGTAGATACCTATGACAATCAGGATCTTCCAAAAAGTAATATAGCAATCTGTCTCTTGACATCCCAGCGAATAATGCATAGAAAACATGAAAGTTCTTCTCACCCGGACTCCGATGGACAACTCTTGATTTCTCCAAAATGTAATCATCAATTTTAGCTGTTGAAGAAATTAATCAAAAAATCATATTTATGTTGCATGATTCAAAAAAGATATTGACAGCTCAATATTATGTCACAGGTATTTGAAATAATAACCACAACACTGAATACACATTTTCTTGTGGTAAATAGTTATAATGATGTATCGATGTTTGTGAAATTGTATCTTGTAAAATACGAAGAAACAAGAACGTTATTTGCTACAATTTTTGCATCGAGACAGTGCCTTTTCGTGATATTCTGTACATTTTGTTTTCAAATTATTTGGAAAGCACTTTTCAGTTTTTTACATGATGAAGGTTTATATGATGATGATGCATTGAAACACGTTGATACATTTAACCCTTTGGTTATTTGAGAAATACATAACAATTAAAAGGGGAAAAAATTAAAGAGATCGTGGTTTTTTATAAAGAAATTTACATAAGAATAAAAAGATAATAGACTTTTTGTTATCGCCATTCATTACCTCCCAACAACGATCCATCTTCGGCATACTGCAGTTCAATGAATTTACCAAAACGACTTGAATTTTTGTTCATAACAGTAGATGCGTTACCAAATGCTTCTAGCAGTGGATTGATCTGTCAAAATATAAAACAAGTAAAATGATTTATTGATTTGTGGTGTTTTGACGCCATTTTCTGTACTACTAGCTATACGTGGGGGCCAGTATTTATTGGTGCAGATCTATTTAAAATTAATTATTGATTTTTGGTGTTTTGACACTACTTTCAGCAATACTAGCAATTTTTTGGCAGGCAGGTTTCATTGATAGCGGAATCTGGAGTGTCCGGAGAGAACCAACCTTTCGCAGAAAACTGACCATCCTAGTTAATTGAAATTACAATTTAACGTAGAAGGTACTGTCACGTTCGGGACCCGAGTTCACAACATCAGTTTTTTCAAGATAGTGATACAATGGTTGGCCAATTTAGACCAGTCGGTACAACAAGTAAAAGAAAATAGTACTTTTTTGTTTGTTTTTGTTTTTGTTTGGTGGGTTGATCTTTAGCACTTTTTAAAATAAAGTTTCACCTGGAACGACCAAACCCCTAAATCATTTATGTTTTACTTGCATTTTTTTGTTTGTTTGTTTGTTTGCTGGGTTGATCTTTAGAGCTTTTTAAAATCAAGTTTCACCTGGAACGACCAAACCCCTAAATCATTTATGTTTTACTTGCATTTTTTTGTTTGTTTGTTTGTTTGGTGGGTTAATCTTTAGAACTTTTTAAAATCAAGTTTCACCTGGAACGACCAAACCCCTAAATCATTTATGTTTTACTTGCATTTTTTTGTTTGTTTGTTTGTTTGCTGGGTTGATCTTTACAACTTTTTAAAATCAAGTTTCACCTGGACGGTCCAAACCCCTAAATCATTTATGTTTTACTAGCATATATGACGAGATGCTGTAAATGACCAAAAGGAGTAAAAAAAATTAGAAAAACCTTGCCTCTTAGGAGTCAGAATTGTAGTTTTAAACTAATTTCAACATTTAACAACGAGGAAATTTTATAAATTATGTTATAAATTATGTTAAAATAACACTGTAAATTTGGATCTTGTGTAGTGCTTTTGAAATGGATTGAAAAGTGTTTCATTCAAGGGTAATATAAAATATACAGTTGTCCTTTTGTAATTTCACAATACAACAAACATTTTTATACGTTGTGTTTCTAATTGAGTATCAGGGAAAACAACTTATATTTAATATCTTAAATAAAAGACAGATCATGTCATATCTGGGTTTGTTGGCTTTTAGGTGGGGGATGAAAGGGATGGTGTTATAAGATAAAAATTATTAACATCCTTATCCTTTTACTTTTTGTTGGGTAGTTTTCTCAATGACAGTCACATAACATGTCATAATTTTGAAATAAGTACATTTTCCCCTAAAATCGTGTAGTGACAGTATTTGTTAGAAACCACAGTATTGTCAAATCATGAACAAGTCTATTGTTTGAGTGAAAATAAGAAATAAGTTTACAGATAGTACGTGAATTGACAGATAATTGGCTGACGTCTGTTTACCAAAAATTGACGCAGATACTGGAAAATATCACAAAATGTGTGACAATATCATTGTATGGTAGAGGGGCTTGTCAGAGATTACATGCATTCTGTTTACTTCCTACTATATTTATTTTGATTTAAGTGTGGTATTGCTATTTTATTTACGTGTCTTTCACATCGTAGAACCCAGTTTCAGGGGTATTTTGTTTTAAAATCTCGTTGAATTTGACGATAATTAGATTCTTTTCCGTATTTGGGCGAAATCCTATGAATATTCCCTATTCTAATATTTCTAAATCCGTACATGCCTCTCATCTCATTTCATTCAATTCATTAACAGTTTTAAATTAAATTCTTGTTCACTTTTCCATAATACAAGGTTATATTATAATCCTTGTACCTTTGATAACTATTAAAACCTTTCTTTCTTCTAGAAGCAAAGGTACAACTACTTATTCATATTAGGGATTTCCCCTGGCAAAATTGTACATTTATCATTGTGCAAGTATGACAATTGTCACTTCACCTGTAAAAAAGGTGAACTATCTCTTAACTATATCATTAGTCCCATACATAAACATGAAAAAGCCATCATTACTTCAATCATATATCATTTGTTCGCCGATGCAATAATCATATTGAACATCAATCGATGAATGTTAATAGGTCAGTGGTAGTAAAGGGAAAGGAAATGACTTAATTAGTATTATCTTTCTAGAAATTAAGTGACACAAGGACAAATTATTGTTTGACAAAATCATGTACTTATTATTACAAAATATGCATCAATATCATGGCAGGTAAAGAATTTGTAACTACCTTCGTTGTCATATTTTGCAACAAAAATGTAAAAATTATTATTACATGAACGCTAATAAGCCTTTTCTGACATTGCAGAAAGCTAGAATTCTACAGCAAAAGAAATCACTTATGATTCTTCAAATCTAACAGAACAGCTTTAATTGTGTTTAAAATATTTAAGTTTCTTTCGAAATAACAGACTTGACAATTGTTATGTAAAATGTCTTAGTTAATGTACTTTAAAATGAATGATTCATATCAATTATAACTAAGATGCCCCTAGTTTGGAGAGAGAGAGAGTTTGTTTGAAAGATCCCCTGCAATAACTCTTTGATGAGTCGTTATGATCGTTAGGTGAACAAATAAATACAAGATAAATTGAAGGAAAGACATTGCCAAAACAAAAATGCCAAACATCTGCTCCCAAAACCAATCAATTTAACAATTACTAAATCAATCACAATGAATTTTCCCTTTATCGAAAACAGATTTAATACAAAGAAATAATGGAGGCTAATTTTGTGATTAGTTTTACAAAGAATGTTGTTTTCCTTATTTGATTTTTTTTACACTAGTCATTTGTGTGTCTGTTTATTGCTTGCTGTTCGGTGTGAGCAAAGGCTCCATGCTGAAGGCCGTAGTTTGACCTATAATGGTTCACTTTTACAAATTGAGACTTGAATGAAGAGTTGTCGCATTGGCACTCATACCACATCTTCTTATATCTACTTATTCCAATACAGTACCTGGACAATCTTATCAAGTAAAGACTCGTCATCACTTGGACTGAGTTTCATCAGATGTTGTATCATGTACTTGGTACTTTCTGTTTTACCGGACCCGGACTCTCCACTAACCAGTATACATTGGTTCCGTTTGGTGTCTTCCATTGCCCGGAACGCTTGGTCGGCCACCCAGAATAGATGTGGTGGTCTTTGGGAACGAACGGTGAGGTTTTTGTAGTCATGATGATTCTAAGAAATAAATTGTACTTTAGACAAATAAATGTGCAATAATCATGTGAAAACATAAGAAACCATAAGTAGTATTATCCTTTAAAAAAATCTTTCAAATATTTGTTTTTGCAATCGTACTTTTCTAATCAGACAAAATGCAGAGATGAATGTATGATACACTATTTCTTCTTTTTCCATTAGACACAAATAGTCATATTTCAGTACGAAAATATGTTTGAGTATCGCATCAGCAAATCCCCCCCAAACAAAATTATAAAATGGAACACGTGAAGATATTTCACCTTTAGAAATCACATATAGAAATTATATCTTTAATTAATTTGTTTTTCTTAATTATATAATACGTATTTGTGAATAAACATTCAACTTATTTTACTTGAATTTAGTGCAGATATTCTTCTTAAAAACTTAGTATCTATAATGTACAATACATATATATTGAACTAAATATTTCAAAGATTTTATAGTATCTATTATGAAAAATATTTATCAATATTTAAATTTTTAAACATCTTCAGCCACCTTATGTTTCTAATTTGAAAAAAATATCAACAAAGTAGATGGATACCTTTTCAAAAACTGTTGTTTACAATTTGATGTGTTTTATGCGTGAAAGTTGGAAACTCAGAACTTTCATATTAACGTAGTTATATATATGCATCTAGTTGTCTTTTTCATTAACAAAATGTTCATATTGTTAATTATGTTCTCTGCAGTTTTGTATACCTATGTATTGATATAATTTTCATGTTGCTTACACATGATAATGTTGTTATTTAAATGTGCTATAGCATAATTGTGCTTATTGCAATAAACGTATTTATCTTATTTATCTTACCTTTTCGTCAAATAGATGTAGTGGTTTACATGGATTGATGGCTACCAATATTTCTCCTATGTATGTCTGTAAAAACAACAGTGAACAAATTTTAATTACACCTCAGATGTAAATCTAGCTTGTAAAACTCAGGGTTATTGAGTATGTAACATATTTTTTCACGTTTTAAAGTTAAAATCTACACGTTTGCAAAATACACAGACCACCTAAAAACAAGTAAAGGCATGAATAAAATGTATTGATTGATTGATGTTTGCTTAGTGTACATTGGTATAAGGGTTTATTCTGGCTATTCCTACATTTTGAACTTTGTAGGTAAAATTGGCGCACTACGTTTGCGTGCATTTGGAGACTAATCCCTCATGTAGGAATAGCCAGAATAGTAAATTACAAAATGTAGGAATAGCCAGAAGACACAGGTATAAGATAAGAATAAGAAGACATTTTTGTTAAGTATTAGACGAAAAGCTGTTAGACTATTTGGAATCTAAACGTTTCATAGTTTTTATTCAAATGTCAGCAACTATTTTTATTTACTTTTTTCTCAAATGCTTTGAAATTTTTGGGTTTGAAAATGTCAACATTTTCATTCAGAAACAGTTTAGAAATCAGTTCAAGAACGACATGAAGTTCTTAATATTTACTCACATAAAATATGTCTTTGTTGAACCTGCATCTTAAAGTTTGGACAATGGAAGTTTCATCAAGAATTTCTAATTCACTTAAATCTTCTGTTTTCATCTCGTCTACTCCAATTCTATTCTAAACAACCTTCCTGAAATAAAAATGAATATTGTTAAGACTAAAAACAAATTCCAGAAACTTCCCAATTTCATTTGATATTTTATAGTGGGTCTTTCTATGTTGTGATGTTACACTATTGTTTCAATAAGGATGAATGTTTGGTACCAATAAAACGTTTAAACCCACTGCAATTGTTTGCATCTGTCCTAAGTTAGGAATCTGAAGTTCAGTGGTTGTCGTTTGTTGTCTGGCTTTGTAAAGAAATAAGTTGTTCATGCACACAATGTGGCTTGGTTCAACAAGTTTTACACCACACATGAACTTGTTCTTTTTTTTCTGATAAGACCATTGTAATAAAAAAAAATCACAAGCATTAAACCATATGCACATGCACACACAATGCAGCTACACACAGGATGGTCACTAATTAAAACAAGTGAATACAAGACGGTACATGTATATAAATACTTTTGGAAGACAGGGTCATAAATTGTCTTGACTTGAAATTATTGAAAACAAAAATAAATGAAAAAGAACATGAAATCTCCAGAAAACTAAATACAAAGACGAAGAACACTCATAATTACAAAACATAAGCTTAGGGATGAATGAGGCTAAAAAATATGGACTAACAGAACTTCTCTCCTGCCAAGCAGTTAGGTCCATATTGAGAGGTTCGATTTGGGTATGGGTGTATATATCTGCAATTAATATTCCATTAGGTTTAGGACGTTAAATCCGATGTAGGAAGAGTCATTGCGTTCAACCGGCCTTGCAAACACTCTAATGCCCTAATCGACATTTGTAAAACTTTTTTAATTTATTGTAAATGTGTCCTGATTATATGAATTGTATGCAACTGAATATTGCACAATCAACAAAAAATATAGCTCACTATTATAGAAAGCGTTCAAATATTTAAAAAAAAAAAAAAAAAAAAAAAGAAGCTTTGAAGACAAAATCCTCGAAATTACTACGATGTTAGTACTGTTATCTGTCCTGTTGTACTGTTAAATATGATAATCCGTCTAACATTGGGTCAGTCTTATTGCGAAAAAAAATTGAAAAGAAATCTATTTTAAGATCGAGATCGATTGGATACATATATGGTAAAAAAGAATGTTTCGCCTCCAACTCATCTTTAACATTACTTGCTACAGACTCATTTACGATGTAACATGAATGAGTATATTCAAATACAACCAATGGACAAATACTCGACAACCCTGTGAGGATGATGCAGTGTTCTACGATAAAGACAGGCAAATCCAAGAGAGAAAACGACAGGATAATATTAAAAGCAGGTTATGTGGTAGTATTAATTCTTGTCACTGAATACATTGGGATAGGGATTTTATTTTTTATTATATCGTCATCGAGATGTGGTGTGAAACTGTGATGTGTCACTTACTGTAACACGTATATATATATCAACCAGATGAGTGTGTAAGTAAAAAACTCAAGGTCATTTAACGAACCCCAACAATTTGCCAGATCCTAGGTACTCTGGATATAAATAAGTCACATGTAGTTTGTGATATATTTGTAACGGTGGTTGTGGGACGGCTGATGTCTACATAGAATAACCTTTCTTAAATACAAACAAATCATGTCTAGGTATTAACATATTCTAAAGTTACAGTTATCAACTTAAAAAATAAAGCATTATCACAATTGCAAATTTTATGTCAAAACCTTGTACTTCATTTACTTCGTTTTTTAATTAATTAATTTCCCCTAATTATTAGAATTTAAAGATCAGCAATTTTTACAAAATCATTAAATGTAATTTTTTTTCAAAATATAAATTTAGCTATTAGAATTTGGATAAGAAATATTTTGATGTCACGTACTGTATGACTCCGTGGATTTTTCCCGACTCGCTTCTACAATGCGCAAATATATGGTTTTATTTGTTAACAAAATATAAATTCATTCTTGAATATACACGAAAGTAATAGAGTTAATATATTTTTTAGTGTTTGAAATTCGTTAACAAGACAAGGACAGATATCTCGCAATCGAACCGGACTATAATTAAGTATTATTCCTTTAAATTAATATGAGGTTAACAACGAATTATTTACACGATCGCAAATGTCTAAAAATTTCTCTATAGATTTTGTATGGTTTTCATATGATGTATATATAATGGCATTCTGTCGAACAGAAAAAAAAACAAAGACGGAATCTGAAAGTATCTAAAAGCTTTCGTTCGTCTAGAAACATTTCAAAAATCTTACACGAGTTCTCAACCTGTCTCTAACAGAACATTAAACAAACTTTGTCTAAACTTCTTCCTATAAGAGAAATATAAATAAGACCCCCCCCCCCCCCCAAAAAAAGGACAAAAAACAAAGGGTTAAGTGTTTCTTCGTTCCTCTTTTGTAGATCTAAAATAATGCATATTAATTTAAGCTTTATATGCTAGGCGAAATTTGAAACACAGAAATTTTCAAGAAATTAGCTTTTTCAAACAATTATCAATAAATCATAATTTTGAAATCTTTTGATTTATTTAAGAGATAATTATTATCAGTTATGCATAGCTGGCGGATATTGTATAATTTAATGTGTAATAACTTATTACAATTTAGGCTTGCGTGTGTTAATTTTTGTTAACATTTGCATTCTTCTTTTTTTTTATTGCGTTTTACAAATTGCCCTTTTTTTTAAACATTAGACGGAATGTTCAAGAATTTTTTTGTTATAAGAAGTAATGTGCAAGCCACAATTTAAAAACTGTGACTTAATGGAGTTTTTGTCACACAACATGGAAACACTAGATGCTTTCGGATAATTAATAAAATGAAAGTTATGTAAAGACCGTCTAATCATCTTGAAGGTACCATTAAAAACCACAACAATGAAGACCCCCCCCCCCAACCCCCTAAACACTTTTTACCGTATCCCTGCACAGAAAAAAAGCTTACAAACCAGAGTCAGTTAAAAAAAATATATAATTAATTCCATATTTGCATATGATTAAATTAGATGTAAAATCAATATTAAAAATTAGATTTTAAAAATCCTGGTTTTCAGAGACGCAGTTTCAATGTTGCCGAATGTATGGTTCGAAATAGCCCTATTACACAATAAAAAATAAGGTACTTACAGGGGGAAAAGTCTTTTGTTAAATCCAAGCACTAAACATTATATATTTGTTTTCGTTTCCAATGTAGAATATTTAATCCAGTTTTAAAATGTTTGAAATTAATATATCTAAATCACTCTTTTCGTTTCCTCTACCAATTCCGTCCCAATGAAACACTATATGTTCCAGTATTAATTGATGATCACGTGACATCATTTAATGACAATGAGTGACATATGATTCCCATTTGACGAATTCGTAAAACAATACATAAGACATTAAATCTATGTTAGTACTGTTATAGTTTCGGTGTCTTTGTAGAGGTGTTATTGGCTGTTTGTTTTGATACGTTTACAGTTACTTTGAGTCTATACCGATGCTACTTTAAGTCTATACTGATTCTACTTTAAGTCTATACCGGTTCTACTATGAGTCTATACTGATGATCACTGATGCTGCAGTAGAATGCCGTGTCTTCCACTTCGAAGATTTTAATTCCCGCAATAAAGCGTTCCTTATGAGATCGAATTCATTAACGTGGGGCAATAGTGTTGGATATTTTTAAGAAAACAAAACTTTTTTGATGAAATAGCAATAAAGGAAAATATTACCCTGATAATAAAAAAAAATGAATCCTCTCCAATAGAAAGCTGCAACACATGTAACTTATGGAACTAGTATTTTGTTTCTTCCACTCTTTTAACGACTTAGTATATGAAAATATAAACATTCATCTGTTTTGCCTCAAATGTTCCTTCTCGATATTTAGGTAAATTTAACATTTATTGTTGTGAAATTTATTACCCAATCGACTGTCAGAATAACGATAAAAATAGAATATTGAAATCATAAATTTTCAACAAAAAGACATTTTTGTGGCTATCGGTAAGAAATTGACGTAACAACTTATATTTTCACGTATAATTGTAGATGTACATAAATTAATAGATAATAATGTAAATATGTATTCAATTGTTGACATCACACCTCTAATGATAGGTCGATAGCTTAAGGACGTATACAATGACAACACTACATAAGGCGTGTACATTTGTTTATTTCCTATTCTAAGATAAACCGTGTCATTGTGGTTGATATGGCTTAGATAGGAACATTTCATCAACGAAAATATGGTTCATATCAATAAAATAAAGCTAATGGTGGTTTTGAGTTTTCAATTTTTACAAAACTTTTTGAGACACTGGTTATGTCAGTTATTGAATATGGTGCCTCAATATGGGGAGCTAGGGAATTTACATGTATTAATGCAATTAAAAATAGAGCCGTGAGATTTTTTATGGGTGTTGGAAAATATACCCCAAATTTATCATTATATGGAGATACATGTACGGGCTGGATGCCATGTATAATTAAACAATGGTCATGTATTTTTAGAAATTGGTCAAGATTTTTGAAAATGAATGATACCAGACTTAATAAAAAAGTGTTTTAATGGGCAAATAGAATATGTAACAGTAAAATTAAAAACTGGAATTTTAGAGTTCATAGTAAATTTAGAGAACTTAATATTGTTTGTAAAATTTTTGTAATATACACTGTACTTTTAGTAAAAATGATATTAAGAATATTGAAAGTAATTTTTTTGATATGTACAAGAGAAAATGGTGTAATGATTTAAACACAAATGATCGCTGTAAACTGCGTACATATAGATTATTTAAACAAGAACATTATAAAGAACATTATTTAAGTGTTCATATGCCAGGAAAATATAAAAGCGCCTTTGCTAAATTTCGAAGGGGTTTTAAGTGAAAATAGATTTTGTTTTAATGATTCATGTATGCAACAGAAACTCATTGAAGATGAGAAACATGTTTTACTCAAATGCCCTTTATATTCACAGGCAAGACCAGAGGTTTTTACTAGAGCAGTTTCTTTTGATATTGATTTTTAGACTAAAATGATGATGAAAAATTTATATTTTTATTTACAAATGAAAATTTGTGCTTTTATTCTACCAAAATCTGCAATGATATTTTAATTCAAAGGAAGAATGTTTTATATAGATAAAAAATGTTCTGTATTTTTATCAACCTGTCCTTTTTTTATGTAAAAGTCTCTCACAACTCTTTTGAGAGTGGCTCTCGAATGTTTTTAAGATTGTTTTGTACTTTTAATTAAAACATGTTGTTTATATTGTATTCATGTTTGTATTGTACATGTAGAGAGGTGAGACTATAATAAAATATTTGATTTGATTTGATTTGATTCATTCTCATTTATCCAACTTTTAAAAATTATAGGTAGTACTTCTTCTTTCGTAATTCCCTCCTGTTTAGGAGCACTCGGATGAGACCGAGCACAGGTAAAAAAAAAGTTGGATAGATGAGATCAAAGGTAATTAGGAAACAGAGGGTTTTTCAATTAGAGTTATTATGGGATCGGAATTACATTTCTAGTTCATCTTGATTTATCTGGAGGCGCAGGTGATTCTGCTGTTTGGTGTTACTTCCAGTGACAAGCCTTTCGTGCATATTTAGAACTAGAAAATAATAAATCGAAAAGGACGTTCTGCAGAAAGCGTCGCCCGAGATTTTAAAAACTACTTAAACAAATAAGCCTCCTTTTTTATGATGACACCGACACTTAAAATGGTTGTTATAATGACTCTTAAAATATTTTGCAGAGCATATTAACATGCCCAAAAACAATCGTAAAATAGGGTTTAGATAAGGGTAGCGTTGTTGGCTATGTACGCATAACGAAATTTGTCATTACCTCTATTGACGAAACACCTCGAATACCTGATATATCATAGTTAGTATATTATCTATTTGATGACTATTAAATTTATGAACCTTCCGCCCCCCCCCCCCCCCCCATTCTATTGGAGGAGAGAGAATTAATAAAAACATTAGTGGTAAATATTAAAATTTGGTATTGCACAACAATTTAAGTATGTCGGATATGAAAACAGGTTTACATTTTAATTTGTTTTGTGAAAATCTTAGCAGAAAATTAGTTTTTAACATTTACAAGGGAAAATCAAACTTTAAAAGGAATTCAACAAACAAACAAACATACATACAAACATACAAAACAATAAGTCAGATTACGGAAATTACAAGGATAATATAAATGCTATATTTCGGACTCTTAATAAATCGTCTCGTCTCGAGTCTAGACAAGGTACGAATAAATCTAACGTGCAATTGTTTATTTGTAAACATGTAATCATAAGTATAAATGATGTTAAATGTTCCTTATGCAGACGAAAACGACAATTTTTATGATATAGTGCAACACATTTCTAATGAATTTGTCATTTTTAGAATGGATGTTGATGGTAGATTTTCGATGATACAGTACAATCTGTTAAACTTATTTGCAGCTATATTTTTCTAATGGTGATATAGATCTTAACATATTTTGTCGATACCTGTGCCTTGTTGAAGACAATTTATTAACCTTTATATTTCTTTGTGGTATCTTTTTTATTCATATACTTAGAATTTAATTAGAATTGCTAATGACCTCTTTACACAGATATATAATCTTTACTTGTAATATAAAAATGGTATTAATTTGCGCGCGCACTGCACTTATATAATGATTATAGAGTTATTTTCTGTAGATATACTCGAATCCAAAAGTTTAAACGCCAAAAATAGAACACGTTTTAGAGCATACTTAAATATTAAAATAAATTGGTCTACAGAGACTTTAAAAAAAGAACACCTTAGAAAAAGACAAGAGAATTTGCATAATTATTAGATTGAAAATATGCTTGCCTCTCTTGTGATTCTGTCCTAGTTGACACAATGCTTAATGTAAAAATAAAAAGGAGAGATATAATTGCCTGTGAGAAAAATAAGATGTGTTATGATTGCAAAAGAGACTAAGACTAAATGAAGTAGAAGTAAACAACTATTATAGCAACTTCCTAGCAAGGACCGAAGCTCATAAACTCGGCAATCAAACGCAGGACTTCGGGAATGTCCGGAGAGCCGACAACCTTGCTTCGGAAGTTGCTATTATAGACTACCGCACGGTGTATGCTTGATAGCTCGGGGAGTTCAGTTTCGATAACGGTACGACATCTGATATGGAGAAACCATCAATGAATGCAACTTGTCATCGAACTTTTGCTTGCAACAAGATGAAACTGCCTATCCTTACAAAGCATCGGATTTCACACAGGATTGTTGCGAGGTTCGTGTTGATCAATATCATGATTTAGTTTCTTGGACGGTAGTGTTTTATTTGTTAAATTTTGTACATCTTGTCATCGATTCGGAGGGGGGATGCCATGGTTTGTCTGTTATTCTAGTTGTGGGTTTTACATTGCTTCCTCTGTCTCCTTTCTCTCTTGTAAGTGAATACCTGTGAAGTGGTTGCTTTGTAATACATTACAGAAATCAATATTTTCCGTTTTTGATAATAACGTTAATGTCATGAAATGTCATGAAAAAATTATGTTCTTTAGTAATAAAAAAAAATACCAACACTTTAACTGGTCTCTTTTTTTAAATTACTTGACAATAACTAAATTTGGTGTATTAACTGTCTTCTGATTGGTTAAAAGAATTAGCTTTATTTTCAATGTTATCAATTTTTATGGCGACACGCCCACTCTAACGTTGTGTATTCATACGCAAACATCTGTGTACGTTGTTATTCGTATAAATATACATCTTTGAGTTTTATTTTTGATAGAAATTTATTTATAATGAATGGCAATAATTTATTTTGAATTTATTGAACCATAAAATAAATTTTTGACTTTTCACATTTAACATAATCCGCTTCGCGAAATATTCAATGTGAAGAGTCAAAAATAATTTTATGGTTCAATAAATTCAAAATAAATAACAGCCATTCATTAAATAACATTATTTTGTCAGCAAACACAAATCCTGTTAAGCAGAACAAAAGATTAACTCGTTGCTGACGCAACTTTTGGGCAGAATGTGTTTGATCATGCTTCAAACCCACATTAAAATGGGATCGTGTATGAGACGTGTAATATGGTGATGGTTTATACCGATCGTAAATCAATATCTTTGAACCACATTGTTAAAACTCAGGTTACCTGTATGATTGTTTTAAAATTATTCCAATGTTTCCTGCAACAAGCCAGTCATTGTACCAAAAAGCAGATATACAAAATTAATTTACTTTTTTTTACTTTGCTTTAAATGATAGTTCTCCAAGGTATATTATAATAATAAGAATATTTTGTATTATAGCTTATGAAACAACTATCCCCCAGAGTTCAAATGAAGTGGATTTTTACAATCAAAGGCGACCGTAGTGCCTTCAACAATGAGAAACGAATCATACTGAAATGTCGGATATAAAAGGTTCCGGCATGAAAAATGTGAACGAGAAAACTAACTGATTAACTTATGACAAAACAAATATGACGGAAATGAACCAACGACAACCACTGAACTACATGATCCTGACTTGGGACATGCACATAAAGAATGTGGCGTGGTTACACATGTTTTTACATCTATTTTGAGCGAACAGTATGATAAAAATTACTATTTTTGTCACAGGTAATTTTGTGGTCCTCTTTGCGGTTTGCGTTAAAGTAATGTATTCTTTTTAATTTTCAAATCAAGGAAAACGTAAAAAGACTTTTATAAATGTGTATAATACCTAAGCTAGATTTGGCAAAAAGAAACTTCCATAATTTTGTGTTCTCAATACTCTTCAACTGCTGAATTTATTTAAGTCTTTTTTACTTTTTTTGATTCTAGCGTCACAAATGTGTCTTTTGTAGACGAAATGCGCGTCAGAAATAAAAAAAAAAACAACCTCCTGTTACCTCCAGATAAATTCATAGACTTGATTGTACTAAAATTAAGATTTTTGCTACTTTAAGCACAATTGACTTTTGTGAATATTTAACTCACGCGCTTTTGATCGTAATAAAATCCAAAACTTCAATTTTTATGTTCTTGTTTCCAATATAATGGTGTTTTCTGTCGAGCGCATATATTAACACGTGTTATCCCGTACAGCAATCAAATCTGTATCATACGTGTACATTTTGGGAATTGATATTGAGATTAACACAGGCGATATCATATTTTATCATCATATTTGACGATTTGATAGTTCATATCATAGTTGGTATGTATATTCTTGTAAATATGATATAAATATCAATTACTCTTATGAGAAACCGAACCAAAAGTTTAGAAACGGAGTAAAATCTTCACGAACAAATGAAACATACAACTCTGAAAGTCGATGTGACAAAGCAATGTGGATTACTTCGTAGATTAATGCATATTGTGTATTTCAAACTGGATACCAATTAGACATGACCACGTTTATGTAAATTATCAACAAATTCAAAGAAAATAATGATTATAAAAAACTAATTCGTGGTTAGTATTGTAACTATTTTGACACTTTACAGTTAATTGTCACTGTCATATTTGTACTTACTTCTAAATGATGATTTCTTATTTTATACATTAATTAACAATAACAAATAGTGTAATATTTTGTTTTGTCGTAGGAGAAATTTTCCCACAAATTTAAATATGGGTTTCCTATTCATGTTTCATAATAAGTTTTCGTTTGAAACAATAAAGAATAATATTAGACCCTTTGTACTATACATATATTGCAAATCAGCAGTTTTAACGCCACGTAGTACTATGGAACAAAATATGTAAGCTCAATAAATAAGATTAGATTCGATCATAAAAAGAATCGTTTAATTTGACAGAAGAAAAAGTAATTTCTAAATAAGACTTTTGTCGAAGTTTTTCAAAGATTGGACAGACCAACAGGTATATATCTAGTAATTGCGATTCAGTTATTTGCTAAACGCGCAGTGGTAAATATTTCATGAGTTTTCAGTGAATCACAGTTTAACAAAATATCAATACAGAAAATCAGCAAAGTGGGTATGTTTATCGGGAAGATAGATGAAATATTTAGACTGCCAAAGGAAAATATGATGAGCTGAATAGGACATTTGTTTCACGCTTGCAACAATTTACCTATATATATATATATATATATATATATATGTGGACAATCCCCCCCCCCCCCCCCCCCCAAGAATTTTTTCAATTGATCTTTAACGAATTAATTACCTCGAGATTATTCGTTACTATATTTATATAAGTATATAATTCATCCGAAATAGACAATGTTTTTCGTTTCTCGATTTTTATATATTAGATTCGACCGTTGGTTTTCCTGTTTGAATGGTTTTACACTAGTAATTTTTGGGTCCCTTTATAACTTGCTGTTCTTGTGTGAGCCAAGGCTCCGTGTCAAAGACTGTACCTTGACCTATAATGGTTTACTTTTATAAATTGTGACTTGGATGGAGAGTTGTCTCATTGGCACTCATACATGTACCACACATTCCTATATCTATATAAAGACTCCCTCCTTAGGTTGAGTTTTAACAGTAGTTTTCCTGCCGGAAGTTGATAATTTTAGACTAAATTCATTTGTGAGTTAGTCAAAGGTACGATCATTCTATATAATGAAAACTATGACCATGCGTCATTTGTTTCTAGCTGTATGGGTAATTTTATGTAATATTCCTCGTTTTGTAAGGTGATTTGCGATACGACAAATTCCAATAGACGACCGAACACTGAGACACACTGAAAAACACCATATACAAGGCTTCATTTGGTGGCTCAAATTAAGATATAGTCGGTAATATTTAGAATATATGTTATCTTCTCTTCTTATTAAGATCTGTAATTAGTAACAAACTTAAAAATTGGAGCCAATAGAATAATTCCGAAACTCATCAAATGTTGGGATAATTGTAAACCCATAGTACTATACTTGCTCTCAACCACCAAACATTCGTCTTTTGTGAATGGTCATAGTATTTTAATTGATTGTTAAATTGAAACATAATATTTTTTTTCCAGAAAGTGGAAAAAAGGTTTACTTCCAAATAAGGGGAAAAACTAATTTTAAACTGAGTATAAAAACAAACTGTTTTCCTAATAAGTATATGTTATAGAAAAACATAAAAAAAATGATTAAGTTAAACAAATTTTGAACCCAAAGGGAAAAGAGCATGCCCTCCAAAAAAGATGAACGGTTGGTGCTAAACTACAAATTAGCTATGAACGAACGTTTTGAACACGCATATATGCTATATGAAGTGCACTTGCCTTGACTAGTTACAGCTGTAACAATTTCTCAATATCTAATCCACGTTCTAATCAGCCAAAACCATCAGATCGTCAAGGATTCCGGAGCTTTCTTAGCCCCGAAAAGGGCTAGCTCGGAACTACCATCTTGACGGCAATTCACAGAAGGCCCTAGTACAACTGGAAATGCCAGAGAGACAAAACAAATGCTAATTACAAATTATGAGAAAGGCTCCATAAGGTTTTAATTTCGGAATGGACACTTAGATGTTTTGTGTTAATACACAGGACAACTTCTTTGTACTATAATTGTATATTTTCTCTTTCTTTTTATGATTTCATAAAGTTAGGACTTTTTTATGGCTAACTTCAAAGATATCATTCAGTTGTCAACCCTTTATTTTACCTAATTTTGACAAGACATTTTAATTTATGCACACTTTTGGTGACATAATTAATTAGTTATACACTAAAGTTCTATCTTACTAATTACATAGGTGGTTCCATCATCTATCATAAAGATGTATTACATTTAGGAATGAATCTAAAAATGACAAATCTAACACTATTTTTTTTAACGAATGCGAAATACATGTTGTTTGTTCTCTTCTCTTTTTGACTTCATTGCGTACTTTTTAAAATAATATTTGCATGTAAAAAGACTATAATAAGGGAAGTAAACTGATGGAAGCTTGTTTTGACAAACAATTATTTATCACTTTATTACTATACTATATATAAAAATATTAATTTTCGCGAACCATTTAGGTCACGGAAATTCCAAAATATGGCATCAGTAAGGAGAGTTGTGCAAATAATGTGAATACACAGAACCCCCATCCAAATTATCTCCAGCTAAAAGTATTCATCTTTTTCTATTTTATATGTACTAACAATGTTCCATTTTTCTATAATTTCGATTAAAATATTCCAAAATCTGAGTAAAATTAGATAGAATGCCCCAAATAAACATTGTCTGATTGGTTGAAGTACTGTGGCGTCGATGCTTAGCATAATAAGCCTCGATGTAAAGCACACGCTTCACAGGAAGAAGGCGAGTTTTACAAATAATGTGAATACACAGATCCTCCATCCTATTTTTATTTTGATGGAAATGTTGCAGTGTTCATCATTTCTGTTTTGATTCTGCTCACAAAATTCCATTTTTTCTATAATTCCGATTTAGATATGTGGAACCCGCAATAAAAATAGATGGCCTCAATCACGTGGTTTCAATGATTTAATAGCAACGCAAAAAATTCCATTAATCATGTTGTACGTTGTTACCAGTCGGAACTACTCGGCCTTTCTGGTTGCACGAAGTGAATAGCCGAGTAGTTCCGATTGACGATTGTTACATAAGCCGAATCACACATACGATCTTTGCGCTCAAATGTAGTTCTTGGTGAAGTATACAGGTAACTTCGTTTACGAAAATTTATACACACTTTTTCATTAACATATTATCAGACTTTTGCATATTCACGTTTTTTTATGCTGAACTGTAGTCGAATTCAATTCTATACATTTTTTTTTACGTGAAGCAGTAGGAGTAAGAATTTTTTTTCGCGCCAATTTAGCAGTTTCATCACGAAGAACAAAATTATTTATTGTTATTTTCGTGAAATTTTAGTCATATAGTTTATCAATTAGAGAATTTTTTGTAAGTATTACTTATTCATGTTAAGGTTCTACTGATGTGCTTCTCTAGACCTTTTTGACGGTCCGTTTTATCCCATTTATCATTATAAGATAAGATAAGATAACTTTATTAGCACTAACACATTGACAATAAATGGTTATGGCAACAAATTAAAGACTAACTACAATAACATATATATACAATGAAGGAGTGACAGTGGATAATTATGAGAGAAATATATAAAAAATAAATGAGAAGCATATACATTATTACAAAAATCAAGTACCTTTTAATAATGAGTTTCTCACCAACAAGCATTCATTCAAATAGTTGACAACAATTTTTAATATTGTTTGGGAATTACTATTTAGAATTGATATAAGTAAGTTATATGATAAGGAAGAAAATTTGTTGTTCAATAGAACATTATTTAATTTTTTAATAAGGTTATCTCTCACATATTTATAGGAGGAACATTTTAAAAGAAAGTGAAGTTCATCTTCAATGTCTCCATTGTTACAGCAAAGACATACCCTATTCTGCTTTGGTATTTTTAGATATCGCCCTCTTTCAATAGATAAAGTATGAGCACTTAACCTCAATTTACATAATGTTGATCTATCACTTTTGGATTTGCATTGATCAACATACGAGGGTCTTTTATTTGGTTTATAAAGTATATTAAAAAAGTTCATTTTTTTATTTTGATTGATGTCAGTCTCTTGCTTTTGGAAGGCTATATCATTGATTCTCTCTTGAATGTGTTTTAAATACATCTTAATATCAATAGGATTTAGATTAATAAAATGAAAACCAAGTCTTGAAAGGAGATTTTTCATATTTATTATCCAAGAGTTATTTTTTTCAGTTGCTTTATATATTTTTAGGGCAAGTGAATTATTTGATTCAAGTATATGAAGCCAATATTTTATTGCTGAAAATTCTATTCTGGTATATAAAGGCAATCTATTTAGCTCGGCTAAACATGCAGCATTTGATGCTTTACAATGTATTCCTAGAATTTCTTTAATAAATTTATACTGCAAGTGTTCAAAGGGATCTGAATCCCTGTGTTGTTTGCCTATTCCCCATACTTCACTACCGTATAGAGCAATAGGCACAACTAGGGAGTCAAATAATTTTTCTAATAGCTTGCATTGGTTATTTAGTCCAATTGTTTTTTTTATTTTAAAAAGTGCTTTTCTACCCTTTTCAACAAGCAATGAGCTGCACAGATTTAGATTTCCTGTGTGCTGCAGTGTCATGCCAAGGTAGCAGTATGATTTGACAGTTTCCAGGAATTCGTTATTATATTTAAAAAAATTATTATGGGTTTTTCCATTTGAGTTAAATATAATGACTTTTGATTTGTTTATGTTGACTTCTAGTTTCCAGCATTTACAAAAATCACTAAAAACATTTAAAGCTGTTTGTAGTCCCTTTTCAGAATTTGATAATAAAACTATATCATCTGCAAATAAAAGGGAATTTATTGTTGTATCTCCAATTACAATGGGATCTGTATTAGCATCTTGGAGACTTTTTACTAAATTATTTATGTAAAGATTAAATAATAAAGGACTGAGAACATCTCCCTGTTTAACGCCACGGTTGGAGATAAATTCTTCACTGAGACCATTTTGGAATTTAATTCTACATGTAGTATCGTCATACATAGAATGAATTATATTAAAAAGTTTACAGGGTAATTTAAGTTCTAAAAGGATATAAAATAATCCATTTCTCCAAACTGTGTCAAAGGCCTTTCTGAGATCAACAAAGGCAGCAAACACCTTCTGTTTCTTATTTTTCTTTTGTTCTATAATAGATTTCAAGGTGAATATGTGATCTGAGGTACGGGATTTTTTTTTAAATCCAATTTGGTTTTCACTAATAATGTTGTGTTCATTCATGAATTTTGTAATTCTCATATATATAATTTTATTGAATAATTTTCCAAGATTGGAGGTTATAGAAATACCTCTGTAATTTGAAGGGTCTAGCTTATTGCCCTTTTTGTGTATTAATGAAATGAAACTTTCATTCCATACCTTAGGAAATGTTCCTTTTTTGAAAATTAGGTTAAATAATTTAGTTAAAGGGTCAACTAGTACAGGTATACCATATTTAATCATTTCATTTGAAATCAAGTCCTTTGCACTGGATTTGCCATTTTTTAAGGTTTTAGAGGCTTTGATTATTTCATCTGATGTTATTGGTTGGTTATATGACATATTTATATTATTGTTTTTTAGTGCATTTATTAGCTCATCTAATTTTTTAAGGATAGTTTTGTGAAATTTATTGTCCTTTGGTTGAGCCTCACAAGAATTTAAATTTTTGAAGAAGTTATAGAATGTTTGCTCGTCCAGTTTTTCAGTAGTATTATTTTCTGATGCTCGTTTCAATTTATTAAGTAAGTCCCAGAAGGATTTTGGGTCACTTTTGATATTATTGGACAGATCAGAACATATTTTATTCTTGTATAATTTTTCTTCTTGTTTACATTTTCGCCTCAATTTTGAGCGATAAGAGTAGTATTCTTTTCTGTAAGCTCCATTAAATGGAAATTTATTTATAAGAAAGGCATAGTGCTTAACAGTTTTATATAAGTCATCACATGAACCTGAAAACCAGGGTTTTCTTTTTGGTTTATTTGTTTGCTTTTTAAGGCGCCCTTTGATAAATTTGGCCGAAGCCAAAGCTGTTTCTTGAAGAATTGTGTTTAAGTCATTAACAGCCTCATTACAATTTAAGTATTTTGTACTGAGAAATTTCCTGAGTTTGGTACTTGTATTTTTATCCTGTATTAGTGTAGAGTAACGATTTATAGCTTCTGAATCCCATAAAAATTTACCTGGGAGTGGTTTTAAATATGCTTGTTGGGTTTTAGTATTGTCATAAAAAGATGTTAACAAGCTACAGCTTATTGCACAATGATCTGATAATGTTGTAAAGTCATGCACAGTAAAACTATTTATGGCATAAACATGTAATAAGTTTGCAGATGCAACTGCATAGTCAACAACACTAGAACCATTATATTTTATACAAGTATATTTACCAAGTAGATCGCCAATTGTTCTACCATTCAAAATTCGTAACCCAGCTTCTTTACAAAGCTCGATTAATAATTTGCCACTCTTATTTGGCCTTTTATGATCAAGATTATTTCTTGGTGTACCTATATCATATATATAGCTATCATCCTCAGCATGAGGATAAATAGATTCATCAGAGTATACAAAGTCTGGTGTTGTGCTAGTGTAGGCATTAAAATCGCCTTGAATCAATACTTCACCATATTGACTATAGTTTTCTATATTACAGAGTAATTTTGAATACATTTCTTCAATATCTTTTGGTTGCCCAGAAGAATTTTCTGGGGAAAAATAGATAAAAGCAAGATATATATCTTTTGGAAGATTAAAAAACTTATGGTTAAGCTTTACCCACTGGATATCACTATGTTCATTAGGAAGCTTAGTCAAACCTTTGATCAAAGAAAGTTTGGCATATATTGCAATTCCACCAGAATTACGCCTTGCTTTTTTATGTTTAGATCGACTACTGTTGCAAATAAGTGCATAATCTGGTATATTCAAAGTAGTTCCACTGTCACTCCATGTTTCAATTAAACTAAATAGATGCATATTAGATATAATATTCAAAAAAGTAGGGTCCTTAATTTTGTCTTGATTTAAGCCCTGGATATTCCATAAACCAATTTTCAGGTTATTCGTGGTCATTGTTAAAGAATCAATATTGGTAAGATGTTGGGAAGTTTTGTAATAAATTGGATTTTTTATGACATGATTGCATGTGTTTAGATGTTGGTTTGGTTATAAATGAAGATATTAAATACCTTAATGAATGTCCTATGGTCTAGGTACCTTTAAATAATAATATAAGAAATAAAACAAA
Organism: Mytilus edulis; assembly: GCA_019925275.1. Classification (NCBI taxonomy): domain Eukaryota; kingdom Metazoa; phylum Mollusca; class Bivalvia; order Mytilida; family Mytilidae; genus Mytilus; species Mytilus edulis. The sequence goes on from CM034355.1 coordinate 58,263,068, forward strand.
CAAAAAAAAAACAACAAAAAAACAAAAAACAAAAAAAGTTAACAATTTACTTTATAGGTGCATTAAGAGGTCAATTATTGACATTTTTGGTGTAAAGAGGGATAACTCTAATTCATAAGTAAGCTTGAAGAAAAAGATTGATAAAAAGATACATAAAAATAAAATGAAGATATATTAACTGTTGATGATGCACAGGCAATGACTAGAATCAATGTACTCAGGATATATGTAAATGATATCAAGATACATAATGGTACAAATATAATGTTATATTGATATATGATACACAATTCATATTTTCAATGTAAAATGAATAACAACCAAAAGAAATAATAAACAAAGTAAAAAAAAACAACAAATATATAAAAAAATAATACAGTTCTGACAGTTAACAATGAGAATCAGAATGGTTCACTCACAAATTGATAAAGAAAATATTTATTAGAAGTCCATTCTCTGCATAGCTGGTGGCATGTTCCAAGGTCTGAAAAGCCAAGGGTTGAAGTATGGCATGTTGAAGGGTGGACCAGGTGGATTTCCTAGCGGTTGTTGGTATTGATTATTGTTATAATTTGGGTTTTCCATTGGTGGTTGGTATTGACTATTTCCGATCGATTGTTGGTATTGACTATTGTTATGATTTGGGTTTTCCATTGGTAGTTGGTATTGACTTTTTTCACGCGATTGTTGGTATTGACTATTGTTATAATTTGGGTTTTCAATTGGTGGTTGGTTTTGACCATTGTTATTGTATGGATTCCTCAGTAGTGGTTGGCCTGTATTATTGTTATAGTACGGATTTCTGTGCGGCGGTGAGTATTGATTGTTGTTATTAATGTCAGCCTTGTTTTGTCTGTAGTTTTTCGTTTCGCCGTGATACACACTAGGTTTGTTACTAATCCTTGGTGGCGTGTTAGCTTGCGTGAATGGGATCTTCATCTGGCGCTTCAAAAATTTCACAATTGCAGGTATTCCTCTGCTGTCATTGAGGTGTACATAGTCGAAGAACATATCGTCTGTGGGTATAAAACATTTGAGTATGTTGAAAGATGGATAGTCATGAGCTACGGATATTATCCTGTCGTTTGCTATACTATCTCCGATGACAGAAATGTCAACTCGACCTATTCGTGTCGAAAGTGAAAATCCATCTATTTGATGAAATAATTTTTTCTTCAACGGTTCATGCATTATTTTTGTATTATTTGATAACCAATCACATTCACGTTGCATGTTTGCATGAAAATGGTTATGTATTGGTGAATTGTAAGGGCGATGCAACATGCGAGGTCAGTGCGCGATCACGTGACATAATTTATTATTTGTAAACAAACATGCTCCCCGTGTAACACGTGTCTGGATTATCCTTTCAAAGTGTTGTGAATTTTTCAATCACTATTTTATGATATATTTCTTTTTGTTTTTAGGTTTGCATATTAGTAGTCCAAGTGAATTAGACATAGTTCTGAGTCGTGTGTGTTTTTTTTTTATTGAATTAGAAGGTAAGTCTACATAAGTTATATTTAACTTAAGTTTAAAAAGATGACTCCACTTTCACTCTATATTTAAAACCCGCATACTAATTTAAACAGCATTTGCTCTGCTTGAATGTTAATTTGCCCCTTCCCCCGTCATTTCCCAGTGACGGATCCAGGATTTTTCATATGTGGGGGCCCACTGACTGACCTAAGAGGGGGCCCGCTCCAGTCACGCTTCAGTGATTCCTTAATATATATAAGCAACCAAATTTTTTCCCAAAAAGGGGGGGCCGGGCCCCCCTCTAAATCCGCCTCTGTTTCCCTTTTAAATTTGCGCAAAAGTCATACTTTCAGTCCATTTCGTTAAAGGCTGATTTGTGATTTTACCATCTTAACTGCAATTTTCATATTGAACACATTTGACCATTCAGTATGAGTTCCCAAGTTTTTGACTTATATGAAGGAGGCTTTAGGTCATGTTTTCCTAAACACCTTATTGCTATTTGTCTGTCTGGATTGTTATACCCATAAAATCAGATAGTGATGAATATGCAAGTTTTCAACAATCCCAGAAAATACACCTTATTGCTATTTAGTCCAGTCTGGCAAAACCAGTCACATGTAAAACTTCCTGTTTGGGTCATGCGGCTGAAAATAGAGGTTTTTCAGTAGAGAGCTGAGGGAGGAAAAACTTTAGAAAGCGATTATCAAGAAACTTTAATATAGTATGATCCACTTTTTTCGAAATTAAATTGAAGTAAAAATTATTTTGTTTTAAGTATTTACGGTAAGTTAAAAGGGTTTTCATTAAAAAGTATTGTGCATGGTGAATTGTTTCAACGGCCCCCAGATAGCTTCAACTGGATGAAAAAGTTGTGTAATGTTAGAACTTATCCGGTATGGAATAAATAGCGATTAGGTGTATTGACATCCACGGAAAAAAATAGGAAGTAAGGTGCATGTACACATGTATCTCCCCTTTAGGTTTTGATAAATATTGGATATGACATTAAGAAGTTATAAAACTGTATTCTTTGAATATGTTTCTAGCGTAACATGCACGCTTAGTACTGCTTTTTATCAGATATTTTATAACTTATGTCTTAAAATTCGGGTTTTATCCATTCCAATAGGTGGATTTAAGTTAATGAGAAAAATGCTCTGTTCACTAACTCAGCAATGCTTTAACTGTTGTGAATGTGAGCTCCCTTTTGCTATTATTAGAATCTAGATTTACATCATTCATTTTCAACTTATGAGTTCTCCTTTCATTCAAAAGGTAGATTTCAATGTCTGCTGGTCACTTGACAAGAAAATGCACTCAATGATATTATTTGCCTCAATTTACACCTGGAATGCAGATTTTTCACTAAAATAAATGTCGTTAACATACTATATAGTAAAAAATCATTTCTGTAGATCACCGAAAGGGGAAGTGGTCTAGAACACAGTATTATTTTATTTAGGGGGTTCACTATACACGAAAATTTTTATTAGTCTTCACTTCAAGGTAAATCGAGCAAATTTTATTAAATAAGGCTTTTTACAGTTTTTATACGACCGCAAATTTTGGAAAAATTTTCGTCGTATATTGCTATCACGTTGGCGTCGTCGTCGTCGTCGTCCGGCGTCCGAATACTTTTAGTTTTCGCACTCTAACTTTAGTAAAAGTGAATGGAAATCTATGAAATTTTAACACAAGGTTTATGACCACAAAAGGAAGGTTGGTATTGATTTTGGGAGTTTTGGTCCCAACATTTTAGGAATTAGGGGCCAAAAAGGGCCCAAATAAGCATTTTCTTGGTTTTCGCACTATAACTTTAGTTTAAGTTAATAGAAATCTATGAAATTTTGACACAAGGTTTATGACCACAAAAAACGGTTGGGATTGATTTTGGGAGTTTTGGTCTCAACAGTTTAGGAATTAGGGGCCAAAAAAGGGCCCAAATAAGCATTATTCTTGGTTTTCGCACAATAACATTAGTTTAAGTAAATAGAAATCAATGAAATTTAAACACAATGTTAATGACTACAAAAGGAAGGTTGGTATTGATTTTGGGAGTTTAGGTCCCAACTGTTTAGGAATTAGGGGCCAAAAAGGGACCCAAATAAGCATTTTTCTTGGGTTTCGCACCATAACGTTAGTATAAGTAAATAGAAATCTATGAAATTTAAACACAAGGTTTATGACCATAAAAGAAAGGTTGGGTTTGATTTTGGGAGTTTTGGTCCCAACATAATAAGGGGCCCAAAGGGTCCAAAATTAAACTTTTGTTTGATTTCATCAAAATTGAATAATTGGGGTTCTTTGATATGCTGAATCTAACTGTCATGACTGTGTATGTAGATTCTTAACTTTTGGTCCCGTTTTCAAATTGGTCTACATTAAGGTCCAAAGGGTCCAAAATTAAACTTAGTTTGATTTTGACAAAAAATGAATTAGTTAGGTTCTTTGATATGCTGAATCTAAAAATGTACTTAGATTCTTGATTATTGGCCCAGTTTTCAAGTTGGTCCAAATCGGGGTCCAAAATTAAACTTTGTTTGATTTCATCAAAAATTGAATAAATGGGGTTCTTTGATATACCAAATCTAACTGTGTATGTAGATTCTTCATTTTTGGTCCTGTTTTCAAATTGGTCTACACTAAAGTCCAAAGGGTCCAAAATTAAACTTAGTCTGATTTTAACAAAAATTGAAATCTTGAAGTTCTTTGATATGCTGAATCCAAAAATGTACTTAGATTTTTTATTATGGGCCCAGTTTTCAAGTTGGTCCAAATCAGGATCTAAAATTATTATATTAAGTATTGTGCAATAGCAAGTCTTTTCAATTGCACAGTATTGCGCAATGGCAAGAAATATCTAATTGCACAATATTGTGAAATATCAAAAAAAAATTTAATTAGAGTTATCTTTCTTTGTCCAGAATCAACTTAAATCTTTGTTGTATACAATATACAATGTATATTCACTTTTTACTACCAACTGATAAATTAAAATAATCTTTACCATTCAGTGATAACAAGCAGTTTTTTTACATCTTAATATTTTATGATGTATTTAAATGAGTAGTTATTGTTGCAAACTCCATTAGAAATTTTAATTGAGATTAGTTTTGGAATAAGGGAAAGGGGGATGTGATCAAAAAATTGGGTTCAATTTTTCTAATTTGAAATTTCATAAATAAAAAAGAAAATTTCTTCAAACATTTTTTTGAGAGGATTAATATTCAACAGCATAGTGAATTGCTCTAAGAGAAACAAAAATTTTAAGTTCATTAGAACACATTCATTCTGTGTCAGAAACCTATGCTGTGTCAACTATTTAATCACAATCCAAATTTAGAGCTGAATCCAGCTTGAATGTTGTGTCCATACTTGCCCTAACCGTTCAGGGTTCAACCTCTGCGGTCGTATAAAGCTACGCCCTGCGGAGCATCTGGTTTTACTTTACTACAGGCTCATAAGGATCTTAAATCTGATTTTATTGCTGTGTCCACAATAGACACAGCAATATTATTCTACTTATTTCACCTGTATCGGTTTGGACAATTCCATGGACTATTCCATACACACACCATTATGCTTAAGGGGTTTTCATATGTCATGTCAAGATGATATAGGCTATTTACCGTTGTTTGCCACAAAAAAAAATCTGGTAAAGTCACTTTTCTGAAAAACCAATATAAATATAGTTAACATATTTATATATTTAATCTAACTGTGTTCATTGACCCGAATGTTTTAATGACAACACACACCGAAAATTTGTTTTGGTCTATTCCATGACATTTGCGTGGGAAATATTCATCAGAGACTTAATTTTAATGGACGTTCATTTGGAAAATTTTACTATCTATTTTATGTGAACAATTGTCATATGTGTTTGTGTTTCGTACATTTAAAGGATCAACGTTATTTAAATTCCGTATATCTTCATTTGACATCAGGTTGGTACGTATTTAGTCTCTTCTCTAGTCTATAATCTAAACTGAAGGCCGCGAAGAAACACATGTCATGATGACACGTGCTGCACAATCCCACACATTTCAACGAACAAAAAAGTTACTATTGAATAGACTTTTATATCAGCTGTTTATAGTCATCTATATGCATTTCATCCCCTACTGTCAGTCATGATAACTCACATTCGAAAACCACATTAGTGAAAAAGTGAACAAAGCAAACTCCATATTCGCAGTTCTTAGAAGAACATTTAAATACCTGGGAATAGAAACATTCATGCCACTATACAAAACCATGGTTAGAACACACCTAGATTATGCCAGCTCAGTCTGGTCCCCATACAAAAAGAAAGATATAGACAAAATAGAAGGTGTTCAAAGAAGGGTAACAAAACAACTACCAGGGCTAAAAGACATGAGCTACCCAGAGAGACTAAAAAAACTAGGCTTACCTACATTATCCTATAGGAGAATAAGAGGAGACATGATCGAAACCTTCAAAACAATGAATGGATACTACGACAAAGAAGTTAGCTCATTTTTAAGAAAAGCAGAAGATTCTCAACAAAGATGTAGTAGTAGGACCAACAGCAATAAAGTAGTTCATCAAAGATTCCAATCTAATATCCGTAAACACTCTTTCTCTGTTAGAATTGCTAAAACCTGGAACAAACTACCAGATAAAATAACAAAGTCACCATCGATAAATTCATTCAAAAATCGACTAGACAAATATTGGTCAGACGAAGAATTATACTATAATGACTATAGAGCAGAAATATCCGGAAGTCACGGTCAAAATAGTATAAGAAACACATTAAATTACGAGTCTGGTGAAGAGGAACCTTGAGGGATCCTGTACTGGAAATCAACTATAAGAAACTATAAGTAATAACACTGGCATCAACAGCGGAAACCGTGTATTCGCGAATTCTGTCTTTTGCCTGGACGATTCCATACAACATTGTATATTAGGGGTTTACATTATGGACGATTCCATATAACATTGTAGTTCAGGGGTTGTTTACATGTTTAGTTGTATCTGGTATCTTATGAAAACGATGTACATTATTCAGTGTTTTCCTTTTTTCACTAAGGTAAGGTGGGTGTTTTAAAAAAATAACTTGCAACCGGGTGGTTTAAGGTTTTAAATGTCCAAACCTTTTTTAATTTACTGTGGGTGCACGTGGGGGTTACAGAAATAAAGATTAGTATAATATTCACATTTTATGCAGTTGAACAAACATAAAGTAGTCATATTAATTGTCAAATATTTTTTGATTTTATTTTTTCAAAAATTTATCTCTTTTATCTCTTCTTTCATTTACAATGTTATGCATCAGCATGGATTTAAGGCCTTTCGATCCAGGTTTCTATTCTGTTTCTTGCTTTTGTGCCGTATGTTTGGCACACAGAACAGTAGTATCCTTCCTCTGTGACTGTAAGTCATTTGAAGTCTTGCTCATATTTGTCTTCACTTGCGTGTCTTTTCCGTTGTTTGGTTGATTTTTGTTCAATTTCCACAACTTCAACATTACTATCAATTTTATTTAACTTAATTGGTCTAGTATTTTCTTTATCATCATCGTCATCTTCCTTTCTTTTCCCCCGATTGATGAATGAAAACATTGAAATTTGACGATTGGACGCCATCTTTGTCAATGAAGGCGGGATTAGTATTCAAATTTTAACGGTACGGAACCGAAAAAAAAATCCGGATTTTGAAAAAAAAGCCGACCACCTCCTAAAATCGAAAGGTGGTCAGCTTTCAAAAGAAGGTGGTCGGCACACCCGGCTTAAATGCCGAATGGAAAACACTGATTATTTCTACATATTTGTATATGTTGAAGGAAACAGCTCAATTTCATGATAATTTGGTATACAGAAACATGACATAAGTTTTTTGTACAATTTTGGTTTGTATAAATGACCTACAATGGCTACATTACAGCCCTGAAATTATTGGTGCATTTAATGAGGGGGGATAGGAGGGGTTTACTCTGTAACGGATTTACTGTACGCATGTAAATACTGGTGAAGGATATTCAGTGTATTTTTATACACCGTACTCAGCTGGGTTTGCCTTGATTGGAAGAAAATATTTACAGACAGCTACAAATGTATTGTATAGATGAAGCAGCTGTATTTAGACTTGGCATTTTAATACCTGGGAATTCCCAAAATACAATGCTGACATGGAATTTACCATCAATTTGGAATAAGCATGATATAGTCATACTGTCATACACATCAATATTTCTTTATTTTAACCAATATTTATTTATAAATGCAGTAGCGGATCCAGGAATTTCCATAAGTGGGGGCCCACTGACTGACATAAGAGGGGGCCCGCTCCAGTCACGCTTCAGTGATTCCCTATATAAGCAACCAAATTTTTTCCCAAAAAGGGGGCCCCCCCTTAATCCGCCTCTGAAATGCAAAGAGTATGAAATGTATAGTTTAGCAATGATTGTGTATATCCCTCCTGTAAATGTGCTTTAAATTTTGATGTATCTATTTGGTATTATTCATTTATTTAAAAACATGATTTTATCATATTTTACAGAAACGTATCCTACAATTGTCATTTCTGTTTTGTTTATCTGTCTGTTTTGGTGTGATAAAATGGCAGCTCATAAATTGCCATGTTCAGTCATGCAGTGGACTTACTGAAATAAGTGATTTTTAAATCACTTTTTTTAGTAAAAAAATCAATTTGCAAGGTTTAGTCACAAATTGGGATTTTGTAGTTTTTCAAAACTTAAAACAAATAGATTTAAATGATATTTTTTATTTAGTACATGTACATTTAAAAAAAAAACAACACTTTTTGCTACTTATAAGTAGCAAGGTGTATGCCTTTGATGCTATCATTTAGCTAAAAATTCTATTTTAGTTGAAAAAATGCTATAATAATGGCTTTACATATTGAACTGATACTTTTTTAAATGATTTTTCCCAGCAATGGGAGTATTTTTCCTGTGAAGTTCAAGGCTTCATCTTTCAGATTTTGTAATAAAATTTTACTGTTTGCGATAAAAATATTCACTGTTTAGGGTTGTTGAAATTAGGTCTTACATAGTTGATGCGTATCCGATCTGTGATTTGTATATATTTCAATGGTGCTCTCGGTAAGGCCAAAAAAATATATGTTTGTTTACGGGTACCTGACCGATCCTATTTTGAGAACCCACCCTAAGCCATTTTATTGCCGTCCGTCGTAAGAAATAATCCAATCATTATAAATAGGGGAGCTCTCGCCCCATGGACAACTCGGACCATGCAAGACGGACCACACAATTCAAAATCATGGCGCAAAAAATAATAAAAAGAAAATACTGACCTACATGTACCTACCTACCCTACATATTTTGATGATGTAACCTTAAACAGACATGTTAGTTTTCTCGTTTGAATTGTTTTACAATTTGTCTTATCAGGGCCTTTTATAGCTGACTGGGGTATGGGCTTTGCTCATTGTAACATGTACAACAATCAAACATCAACCCACACTAAACTGAATGTAATTGAAAGACATCTAGAGGTTGATATCAGAGACGGATTTAGGGGGGCGGGCCCCTGCTATTTGAGAAAAAATTTGGTTGCTTATATATGGAATCACTGAATCGTGACTGGAGCGAGCCCCCTCTTAGGTCAGTCAGTGGGCCCCCACTTTAGAAAATTTCTGGATCCGCCACTGGATATACAGTATCGAACAGAAGATAAAAAAGGGAACAATATGGTGAATTTTAAAGATTAATATTATTTCATGTACATGCATTTGAAATATTTAAGATATATTGTTTCTATTTTTTTAGTTCTAGGTTCCACGTTGACCTAGCTTCCATTTTAGAAAACTGTGATTTAAATGCTAGTCTATTAGAGGGATATTTCCTTTTCATTGGTTGTAGATATGGAATCTTATTTTACCATGAAGTCAGATTTGAAAATGACTTTGGGAATGAAGATATCGTAAAGACTGAATGTCAGTTTTAGTCATATATGTACTTTATAATTTTAGTATGCATGTACATAATTATGTGTACATATATCACTGATTCAGTGGCAATGGTAAATAGACACTGACAAGTCTTAGATAATATTTTATAGTTTTGAATGTTTTGTCCGTTGACTAAAATTAGGTGGAGGTTTGTGTGTTCTTATTTCCAACAGAGGTAAACTCAACACATATCAATATGTGCATGAAGCAAATTGATAGTTGCTAGATACAAAATGATTTTACCACAAGAAAGTTTTAACCTGTGTATATATACTTAAAATATGATAAAAAAAATCATGTCTTTTTCAGGACTTCTGAATCCAACCATGTAGTTAAAATATGATAAAAAAAATCATGTCTTTTTCAGGACTTCTGAATCCAACCATGTAGTATGGAATGTTTTTGAGATGTGGTTTTGGTCGATGGATGTTAATGAAGGACCTGTACTACAAAGTATATCACTGAATTTAGCTCTTTGTCTAAGTGTATTATTGAATACTTTGCTTTGAGCTCAGTTCATTGTTATGCAAATCATTCTTTGTGAAATAAAGATTTGACAGAAAACTCTCATGTACAAGGATTTGTCAAAGTAGTACCACCTCTATTTACAATGTAAGTATTAGGGAGATAAAAGCATTCTATTTTGATTTGAACCAAACATATTATAAAAAAAGAACAAATTTACCCGAGAATGCTACTACCACTACTAGCAATATGATGCTAGGTTGTTTTAATACATCTGTACTAGCTGCCTACTGATGACTCGGTTCTGAGTGTAAATGGTCCTTCAACTATGCGGGGAAAAATTATAAGGCATATCTAGGCTTATCAATTTCTAAAACAATATTTCATTGTACATGTTTGAAATTTTTAAACAACCACAGAAATTTTTGCAGTTGAAATATATGTAGGTATCCTGTCTTTGTCGTCCCAAGACCAATGGTTTCCAGATAATAATTTCAGTATAAGTAAAAAGGAAGCCTTAAAATTATAACATACTGTGGATTCATTTATTTTCGTGGATTAAAGAAAATTTGCATTTTCATGGATATTTAATTTCGTGGTTTTGCCGAAGTCTGCATACTAGCCTATAGAAAATTTGTTAATCGTTGAACATTTAATTTCGTGGTAAGACTCTACCCACGAAAGCCACGAAAATTGGTATCCAAAGAATAATTATGAATCCACAGTAATATTTATAATCATAAAAGGAAGCTTGGGATTGTTTTTTTTTTGGGGGGAGGGGGTTATATATATAGTCCCTAAGGTTTAGGAATAAGGGTTTCAAAGGTGACCAAAACAAGCATTAATCTAGTGTCTGTACAAAAAGTCGTGTATAAGTATTTCAATTGTTCTGAAATTGTACCATAATATTGAATACCATAAGTAGAAGGTTGAGGTCTATTTTGTGGGTTATGGGGCAAACAGTCTAGGATTTAAGGGCTAAAAACAAACATTTTTGTAGATTCCAGACAATAAATTGGAGTTATTTCTTTGTCCAGAATGGTTGTTGAATTACCTAAGACCAATGCTTTATGAAATCTTCTTTAAAAATTGGAGTTTAGATTTCTCTGTCCAGAATAGTAGTTGAATCAACTTAAAAAAATGCTATACATGTATATACAATATACAATGCAAAATTCACTTTACTACCAACTGATAAATTTAAGCAGTCTTTAATAGCCATTTAGTGATTACAAGCACTTTTGATTATCATTCTAGGGTTATGCCCTTTCACAAATGGAAAAATTTCTCAAGTTTGTCTCAACTAAATTTAGTGAAATATGTATATAATGCTTATTACCTCTAAACTCAGTTTAAGTTCAATTTTTGGCAGCTTCACTTTATGTACCTTTTTAACGTTATATGCTAGCGGGGGCATCATCACCATGACTGTATGACATTTATATTTTAATACTTTATGTTTTATTAAAATGAGTAGTTGAATAATTATTGTTGCAAACTCCATTAGAAATTTGATTTGAGATCATTTTTATACGACCGCAAAAATTGAAAACTTTTTGGTTGTACATTGGTATCACGTTGGCGTCATCGTCTTCATCCAAAGACATTTGGTTTTCGCACTCTAACTTAAGTAAAAGTCAATAGAAATATATGAAATTTAGACACAAGGTTTATGACCATGAAAGGAAGGCTGGGATTGATTTTGGGTATTTTGGTCTCAACAGTTTAGGAATAAGGGCCCAAATTAGCATTGTTCATGGTTTTTGCTCTATAACTCAAGTATTAGTAAACAGAAATCTTTGATATTTTAACATACCCGTAAGGTCTATGGCCACACAAGGAGGGTTGGAATAGATTTTGGTTGTTTAAGTCCCAACAGTATAGGATTTAGGAACCAAAAACAGGTCCCAAATAAGCATTTTTCTTGGGTTTTTTAACAATACCTTTAGCATAAGTTAATAGAAATCTTTAAAGGTTTATGACCACAAAAGGAAGGTTTGGATTATTTTTGGGAGTTTTGGTCCCAAGGAATAAGGGGCCAAAATTAAACTTTGTTTGCTTTCATCAAAAAAATGAATTATTGTGCTTCTTTGATATGCCAAATCTAACCGTGTAAAGATTCTTAATTTTTGGTCCTGTTTTTAAATTGATCTACATTAAGGTCCAGAGGGTCCAAAATTAAACTTAGTTTGATTTTAACAAAAATTGAATTTTTGGGGTTCTTTGATATGGTGAGTCTTAACATGTACTTAGATTTTTGATTATGGGCCCAGTTTTCAAGTTGGTCCCAATCGGGGTCAAAAATTATTATACCAAGTATTGTGCAATAGCAAGAAATTTTCAATTGCACAGTATTCTGCAATAGCAAGAAATCTTTAATTGCACAGAATTGTTCAATAGCAAGAAATGTTCAATTGCACAGTATTGCACAATAGCATGAAATCTCCAATTGCACAGTATTGTGCAATAGCAAGAAATTTTTAATTGCATTGTATTGCACAATAGCAAGAAATATCTAATTGCACAATAGCAAGAAATTTTCAATTGCACAGTATTGCCAATAACCAGGAATATTCAATTGCACAGTATTGTCCCGTTTTCAAATTGGTCTACATTAAGATCCAAAGGGACAAAAATTAAACTTTGTTTCATTTCAACAAAAATTGAATATATGGGGTTCTTCAATATGCCGAATCTAACCGTGTATTTAGATTTTTAATATTTGGGCCCGGTTATCAAATTGGTCCACATGGAGGTCTAAAGGGTCTAAAATTAAACATTATTTGATTTCATCAAAAATTGAATTCTTCGGGTTCTATGATATTCTGAATTTAACCATGTATTTAGATTTTGGATATTGGACCAAAATAGGTAAATGTCCAATTTAAAATTTTTAAGTTGAAGTTTTTTAATAGACCACATTCAATCTGTGTCAGAAACCTATGTTGTGTCAACTATTTAACCACAATCTAAATTCAGAGCTGTATCCAGCTTGAATGTTGTGTCCATACTAGCCCCAACCGTTCAGGTTTCCACTTCTGCAGTCGTATAAAGCTGTGGAGTATCTGTCCCATTCATTTGTTATTTCTTAATTTGTGTGAATTAACATTGTTACAGTAAATGTTAATTACTACACTTGCATACCACAACAAATACTGTATTGATACATGTATCACTTATATTTGTATCCATATAACAAAACAAAAAATGAAAAGGAATAATTTTGCAATACCTTTTGAGTACTAAATAGCTTTTTAGGTATTTAGACATATTAAGACTTATTAAGTAGATGTTGATGATATCTGCTTGACATGCTTCAAATTCGATCAGATTACTTTTGGAGCAGTTATGAGTCTATGAAGCATGCTCACAAAGGTTCTTTTGGTGAAATCATTTTTATATTGGTAAAAATTTGTCTTTGCTTCGACCAGCTTTGGAGGAGATATAAAGAATTGATATAAATCAGCACAGAGGTTTACTTCCTATCTTATTTAGCCCCAATAATCATGTCAGACATAAGCCATTGTCATTACTTAAAACCAATAAATGTATTCTAATCTGAGGAAGAAATTCGACATTTTAACAAAAAAAATTACTAATGATACTGACGATCCACCACAAAGTAATGTAAATAGAACCATACCAATAGTAAGCAAATACATATAAAAAAAAATGAGGTATGATTGCCAATGAGACAATTCTCCACAAGAGACCAAATCGACACAGAAATTAACAATTGCTCTCCCAGCTACAAAACGTATCCAAAACCAAAGATGTAGAACATGTTCTATCATAATCATTTGGTAACTAATGTAATTACTGTCTCCCCATGTCTGTATTGAACATAAAAAAATATCAAATAAATAACACTCCTAATGCTCAGATCGGTTGTCACCGTGCAACACAGTTATTAACACCATATAGGAAAAACATAGAACTTTATTGTCATTAGACACTGTCAAACATCCAAACATACTATCCACACTCATCTGTGTCCACACTTGTATATATATATAATATATATATACAACTCGTCTAAACATCAACCCAACAATGTTAGATCTGTAAATTTGCTTTCGCAAATTTTTGGTTCTTCCCTCGCCGGGATTCGAACCCATGCTACTGTGATACCGTGACACCAAATCGCCTGCACTGCAGCCGTCCCGCTAGACTACACGTAAGTCCCCCTTATATATAGGAAGCCATATGCTTTCCTAAAAGAAAAGAAAAACACGAAAAAAATGAGAAATTCATAAATCCGCTTTCATATTTCGATATGGCATTAAATAAATATTAGCTAATTACCCCCTCCAAAAAAGTCACATCGAAAAGTACAAAAGGAAACGCCCAATGGTTCTTTTTATTTTGAAGCGTTTGAGTGCTTTTACAAAATACCTGACATTTAATCTCTCAGGGTTTTTTTTGTAAAAGAGGACCGTTTGTGAATATTAGATACATTGTATACGTCTTATGTACTACAAGTGATAGTCAGTGCCCTAGAGAAAATATTTTTGATGTAACTTTTAAATAAAATCATCTTGTATTTCTTAGATGATTTGCAGAATAAAAATTCCTACTATTACTTGTTTAAAGCGCTTCCGGAATTAGGACCGTTCACCGGACAACTTTTAAAAATCGCAATAATCAGCAAGTCGACTACAAACCACACGAGAATTTATTTACATTTTACGATTGTTGCAAAAACGAAATTGTTAATGATTTAAAAGGATATTTCCGTTTAAATCTTCATTATTTGCGATTGAATTTGTCCAATTTACATTATAATCAGCCATTTGAAGAGGAATGTGTTCACAATTCTGTAGCACCTGCAATGACTTCGGTTTCTAGTTGGGTTCATGTTGCGTAGTCTTTGGATTTCTATGCAGTGTGTTGAATAATATTGTCTGCCTATACGCCGGGTGCAATTTGCCATGGCTTTGTCAGTTTCTCTTCGACTTATCAATTTTTATAAACGCTATATATATATATTCCGCCCTTTTTTCGACACAAGCATAATCTCTGGAAACATGAGTTGAATCCGATTATGAAAATTTGTGATTTGATTTAATAAGAACTCGCAAAACTGGTTTAATCTCAATATATGCATATGCTTGTGTTCAAAGTATTTTTATTTTCGATTTCTTAATAAACTTATTTGATCCCTTTGCATCATTACTTACCGATCCAAATGCCATGAACTTTGTTAAAGTGATTTTTCGTCCGGATGTGAATATAGTTAAGACCACATTGACAGAAACAAGTGCCTGTGATGTGTAATCTACAAAAGATAGCGGCATGTTCTTTCGTATCAGGCAGTGACAATTTTTTTTTAAATTTCATTCTCATACTTGCTCCTCTGTTCGCTTATATATGTACAATACAATACAATACAATATTTTATTAACGTCTCACCTTTTACAAAGCAATACATAACACATTGATTAAAACAAATTACACATATGTAAAAACCATTCATATAGAATTATGAGAGACGATTATGTACGCATTAAAAACAAATTTCACATCGCTTAAAACATTGAAAAAATATACATGTATATCAAAAAAAAACACACAAAAAAACAAGCAAATACAAAACTATCTACATGTATATAAATCTACGTCTCCTATCTAAAATGTCTCTGCAGGTTTTGGCACACAAACGTATATTGTTTAACCACCTAGAATCACAATAGCTTATCTTGACTAGAAAAATTATCAAAACCATCAATATTAAAAGTATTAAAACAACTGTCCCTAATATCATCATACAGTGGGCAAAATAAAAGTACATGTTCTTCGTTTTCAATGGAGTCAGGACAGCAAAAGCAAGTTCGTTCTAGCAATCTTAGATTCTCGTATCTCCCGGTCTCGATTGGCGCTACTCCACACCTAAACTTGGCGTACTAAGCACTTCTGTACGATGTTGGCATGTTCAGGTATGACTCAGTCTCAAAAGTGTTTTTAAACTGTCTGTAGATTCGTAGTTTGTTTTGTCCGTTTCCTCTAACCGCGGCAATTCTGTTTAAATCTTCATGCCATTTGGAAATATGTTCATTTAAATCATGTCTTTTATTTCGCAAAATTGTAGGTTTTCATCATGAATACTATAACGCTCTAAAATTCCACACGTTTTAAATGTGTCTCTTATTTTAAAATTCCAGTTTTTGGAGTTTGAAAAGGCTTGATTGTCAGCCCATACAAAGACCCTTTTATTCAACCGTCCACTATCAAAATTTCGAAGTCTATTCCACTGATTTAGCACAGATTTCCAATGATTTACTATTTCAATTCAATTCAATGTTTTATTAAAGTCTCATCTCTCAACAAGTACAATCAATCTTTATACATTGTAAAATAACACTAGATAAAATGAGAGCCATTCTATACAGAATTATAAGAGACTATTAAAATGCATAGATATAATACACAATATGAAATAAAATACTATTTACAATATATAAAATTTCTACGTCTTTTTAAAATCAAATGACAGGTTTTGGCACACACACGTATCATATTTACATCTGAGAATAAAAACACTAACTTTTGATTATCATCTAAAGTATTAAAATTGTCATTAAAAGTTTCAGCAACATAATATAAATGGTTTCTAAAATCGTCATAAAGAGGACATCTTAATAAAACATGCGCTTCATCTTCAATAAAAACGTCACATATATGGCACACTCTATTTTCTACACCACATCTAAATTTGGCGAAAGCACTTCTGTGATTGAAGGGTAAAGCTATTTTGCAGTATTCCTCCGGTTCAAAATTTTCCTTAAACAGTCTGTACGTTCGTAGCTTATTGCCACCTCTGCCGATATAGATTTATCAGAATGTAAAACAGCATGCCAATTATCGACATGTTTTTCGTGTAATTTTGACATAAAATTTTTTATAACATAGTTGGTGTCCATATTTTCGGGACACGATAAATTACTTAAATTTAGTTCACAGAAGTTTTTCTTTACTAAAAAATTCCAGTTTTTAACACACTTATGCTTAATACTCATACTACCAGCCCACTTGTGAATTTTTGCATACTATAACCGGAGTCCAACCAATATCCCCATGTACGGCTGTATTGGGCGTATATCGTCCTACACACTTATAGATTTAGATTTAGATTTTATTTTATTTAAAGTGCAACCTGATACAATTTACATGAAATTACAATTACATTTCAATACATTAGCAATAGTTTACCATATCAGCCAGCCTTCAGAGGCTTATGAAGCACTTACAATATTCATACAAGATTATAAACATACAAAGAATATATATTAACTCGATTATTCATTCTGAGATCTGAGGTTGTTTTAAGTTTTTATAAAAATATTTCTCTCTTTTTTAGTTTTTGTTCTTTTACATCATTGCATAAGTGGTGGTTTTAATATGTTAATTGTGAAATTCTCATTTAAAATAGATCTGTAATATAAATATGTCTAATTTGAAAACATTTTAAGCTGGAATTGCTTCCCTTAAAATCAAGAGCAAAAATAATTTAGATGATGAATTCAATTAAAGTATGCACAAATTTTTCTGTATGTGTTCAGTACTAGCTGCTGTTTGCACAAATTGTTTCGAATATACAAAACATATCGACTTTTCATTGTAGATTACCGCAAAAAGTTCTTAAAATATTCTTCCGCATGCGTTAACATAATTATTTGGTACTTGTGCATAGATATTATCAATGATTTTTTACTTATACAAAAAAGTCATGCGGAAGAATATTTTAAGAACTTTTTGCGGTAATCTACAATGCATATTCTCAGAGAGCGGGAACATATGAATGCCTATTCAAATTCAATCTGTTTGAAAAGTCGATATGGTTTGTCCACCATGCACTTGCACTGCACTATTATTGGAATAGTAAAATAGAATGATATACAAATGGATGAATCTTATAAATACATGTAACTGTTATTTTTTTTTAAATTTAATATATACAAATGTAACAACAAACCAGAGTATACTGAATTGTATCACTACAATATAATAGATATTATGGAAAACAAAACACTAAAAAGTGTGCGGCCGAAATATTTGCAACTATTGTATAATTTATATCATCTGTTCAGTTTTTCCATCTTTGTGCAATGATATTCAACACTTTTTAGTGTTTTGTTTTCCATCTATTTATCGGTATTGTTACACAATCTTTCAGACTCATATATATGTGTATATATATATATATATCAAACGACAAAACATTTTCATATTTATTTATTAATTTATGTTCTTAACACAAATATTTTTATCAGTATTCATTGAAGAAATGTATTTTATTACAAACGTTAAGGAATATTATTTTGCACTCGATAATGTCCGTGTATTTGTCATGTTTATATAAATCGATTACAAACCCAACACAAAAGTTACGTAATGGAAATTTAGGCGACAGTAAAAAATTGGAATGCCCTCATGGTCACCGCGATGTAAAAAGGATAAAACCTTGTTCAACAACGTCTCATGTGTATTTGCACATCCATGCATGATAAATCATATACATATGCTAAATAAGTACAACATATAAGACTATTCAATGAGAAAAATTTCCAGCAGAGACAATTAGACATAGAAGTTAACATTTAAGCTTATCGTACGACCTTCGACAATAAGCAAAACTTATAAAATTATCTTTATAGATAATTACCCTTTATGATTGAGTCGTTTGATTGCTGTCTAAAATTATATTTACATGATAAACAAAGTCTAGGTCATGTACCTATATAGGACTATATACAATTACAAGACGCACTATATAATATATATAAAGAGTAAGGGTTGTATATGATTTTATTGCAAGCATTACTTCAATATTGTTGTTCATCTCTCTGGTGTGGGGGTCAGGATGGGATCCATACATTCTGTATTCTTTAATTTTTTATCTATAATTATTCTTTATAAATTAGGGTGTGGATGGGATTAACAGGGAATAAAGGGCAAATGTGCAGAATAAAGGACAAACAATTATATATAATAGAATAGAGAAAATTAATCAGACAGATAAAGAATAGAGATTAATGGGGTGCTCAAATATAAAGAATAACAGGTAAAATTTACAATTTTTAAGAAAAATTGTCTAGAAAAATTAAGGAATACAGAAATGAAGGACCTCAATGCAGACCCTCTTATATTTTAGCACCCCATTATTCTCAATTTAACAATGCATGGACATGTATGCTAATACGTAACAAAAACAAGGACACGGAGTCTTTAATTATTTTAACAGTGAAACAATGAGTATACGATTCTAGTACTATTAAATGAGAAGACGCCATTGTGTGTGCCGCTTCTCAACTTTTCACGATGAATTAATCACCATGCCTCTATGTCCTATATGTAACATGCATAGTCGCATTTGCCATCCTCGCTTATTTTTATAACCTTTTGGATTATTTTGGGAGGAAAACGAAAATAAAAGGCGTCCAGATATTGGTTCCGTCATCGGACGGACTTTATAGTCATTATTTCCGTTTATTGCAATTGATTACACATAATTTTCATAGGTACATGTAATTGGTAATTTTCGCGTTTTTCTATATACTTTGAACATACCAGAGACATATACAATAAATATATATTATATGTCTCCGAACATAGTACATATACTATGATCATACTATGAATAAAGTATATAGTATAGTATTTACTATCAATTCCAAGTTTACCATCCACGGCAATCACTGATAATAATATTATAATTATAGATAATCCATAATGATTTATTAAATATAATAATTAAATCTTTCAGTGACCGCCGTAAACTTGGATTTGATAGTAAAGAGCAAATAAACTTTGTTAAATAGATATAGGAAGATGTGGTGTGAGTGCCAATGAGACAACCCTCCATCCAAATAACAATTTAAAAAAAGTAAACCATTATAGGTCAATGTACGGCCTTTAACACGGAGCCTTGGCTCACACCGAACAACAAGCTATAAAGGGCCCCAAAATTACTCGTGTAAAACTATTCAAACGGGAAAACCAACGGTCTAATCTATATAAAAAAACGAGAAACGAGAAACACGTATAAATTACATAAACAAACGACAACTTCTGTACATCAGATTCCTGACTTAGAACAGGTGCAAACATTTGCAGCGGGATTAAACGTTTTAATGGTACCAAACCTTCTCCCTTTTTCTGAAACAATAGCATAACATCACAACATAGAAAAACATACGATAAAATATCAATTGGCAGGCTTAACTCAATCAAAAAACGTAAATTAATACACTATAAAATGAATAAATTTTATCTGCGATATCTGAATGTAAATGCACAGTACTAGCTTTAATAAAATATTAGGGATAAACATTCAATGCCAAAAAGCAAACAAATAAGTCTAAACAAAGCCATGGCAAGACACCACTGCGAAATATTTAACCCTACAAAAATTATCATATTTGAAAGAAAAAAAACCCGGTTTTAATAATACAGGTAAATCTTGAAGTTTATACAAAGCTGGTATATAGACAAGTTCCATATTAATATAAAATAACAAAAAGGCATTATAAACAGTATCAACAGGTCGAATTAACAAGAAAATACGATTTGAGAGTACTCGCAGTTACTGACAGCTAGTTAAAAGCAAAGAACAATTAATAATAACAAATCATGCATCAGAGACTAAAATCAACTAAAACACATCCCAGGGATTTAGCATGTTAACGTCATGAACAGTCAGAGAAGACATGACTTTTGCAATGCCAAAAATAAATGTATCGACAGGCAGTATGATAGCGAGGAGCAACTTCTACAGAGACAAAAATCAACGTGTCTGTGTCTCTGTACATCCCGCCTCAAAAGAAGAAACAATTTAGTTATGTTCTAATATGCTAATGACAAAATCGATATTAGTGCCAATGTAAACTATATTCAGAGATCTAATTACAATTTGGTACGATAACCCTGACTTATAAGTTTGTTTAAAGGTTCGATAAGTTTACACGGATCACATAGTGATTTTCTCGCTTTAAGTACAATATTACCATACAATTTAGGATGTGAAATACCATTTTTAATAAGTTTTCTACAGGTACAGCCAAATTTACTAAGCAAATCTTTGTATCTATGAAAGAATTTAGTAAAAGTTTTAAGTAATTTATGGTATCGAAATCCCTGACACAACAATTTCCCAGTGATGCATTGCTTACGTTCGTTAAAATCTATGACATCAGAACACACACGGGCAAACCGAACGAGTTGGGATATATAAACATCGTATGATGGAGCCTGTAATTCAGTGGTTGTCATTTGTTGATGTGTTACATATTTGTTTTCATTATTTTTTGTACATAAGTTAGGCCGTTAGTTTTCTCGTTTGAATTGTTTTACATTTGTCATTTCGGGGCCTTTTATAGCTGACTATGCAGTATGGGCTTTGCTCATTATTGAAGGCCGTACAGTGACCTGTTGTTGTTATTTTCTGTGTCATTTGGTTTCTTGTGGAGAGTTGTCTCGTTGGTAATCATACCACATCTTCTTTTCTATATTTGAATATAGTTGAACTATTGCACACTTAGTATCTACTGAAGAAACCAACGTAACCAGAAAATCTTAAAAGAGGGACGAAAGATACCAAAGGGACAGTCAAACTCATAAATCTAAAACAAACTGACAACTCCATGGCTAAAAATGAAAAAGACAAACAGAAAAACAATAGTACACACGACACAACATAGAAAACTAAAGAATAAACAACACGAACCCCACCAAAAACTAGGGGTGATCTCAGGTGCTCCGGAAGGGTAAGCAGATCCTGCTCCACATGTGGCACCCGTCGTGTTGCTTATGTGATTACAAATCCGATAAATAGTCTAATTCGGTAGGTCATATTCATGAAAGGGAAGGGGATTGTAGTTACGACGTAAGGAACATATCCGATATCATTTGTGAAACGGTTATTCCATAACGGTCAACCAACTCGTGATGGCGTCCGTAAAATTTACGAAGGGATGATTTCAACTTCACTATTTGGAACTCTTGGTTTAATAGCTTCCTTGTGAGCAGCAAACCTCTATCAAGAAAATCATGATAGGAAATGCAAGCACGGGAATATCGTATCAATTGGGAGATATATACCCCGTATGCAGGTGCTGCTGGAATGTTGCTACTTAGAAATGGAAAGTTCACAATTGGAAAGCTGAAATCATCTCTTTTGTCGTAAAGTTTTGTTTTCAACCGACCCTCATTGTCAATTTCTAGATGTAAGTCAAGATATGAAGCCGACTTAATTGTATCTGTAGTATCCTTTATCTCTAGTTCGATTGGATAGATGCGTTCCACATAGTCACCAAATTTTGAATTGTTTAGTGAAAGAACATCATCTATATAGCGGAAAGTAGAGTTAAAGGATATTGCTAACTTCTTGTCTTTCTTCCTAAGAAGTTCCTGCATGAAGTCAGCCTCATAATAATAAAGAAACAAGTCGGCGAGTAGAGGGGCACAGTTTGTTCCCATTGGAATGCCGACAGTCTGTTGAAAAACACGTCCTCCGAACGTAACAAATATGTTGTCAATCAAGAAATCAAGCATCTTGATAATATCAGTTTCAGAGAATTTTTTGTTTGAATCAGAGTGATTCTTTACAAAGTAGGATTTATCCCTCCCTAAGACAAGATACTTGTATCTACGTTGGCCATTCTTTTTTATGAAGCAAAGTAATACCAACTCTTTCAATTTGTCTTTTAGTTTGGAATGTGGAATACTTGTGTACAGAGTAGAAAAGTCAAATGTTTTAATACTGTTACAAGATGAAAGAGAGTTAGATTGTATGTACTCTAAAAGATCTTTTGAATTTTTAAGTATCCACATCTGATTCACGCCACCTCTAGAATAGGCAGTTTCACAATAACTTTGAAGCCCGTCTTTGATTGCTGATAAAATAGATGTTAATAATTTAGAAAGAGGTTTCGGGGAGCACTTGGAAGACCAAGCAATATACCGTTGTTTGTAAGGACACTTATGTAGTTTAGGTATCCAATACAGTGATGGAAGATCCAGTTCTTCATCTTTGGTTGAAATTCCAAAGGAACATAGAACAGACCTATGATTATCCAGGATTTCCTCTTTGGTAAGTGTCGTGAGGGTATATGTTGAGTTTCCAAGTGAATTGTCAATACCTAATTCGTTTATCAAGCAGTTGATGTAGTGACTTTTACACACAAAAACGATGTTATTTGGGGCTTTATCTGCGGGGACAACAACATATTTGTCATGGAGGTCGGATAGGTGTTTTGCAACATTTGGGTATTTAAAGATTGACGTAGCATGGGCATTGATGGACCCATTCAGTTTTTTAATTCTGATTTGTATCAACGACCTCACTGCCTTAATCCATTCGGAAAGAGTGTCTACGTCTTCCTTCTCGCGCTTAGCCCATTGCCTGGCATAATCCTCGACTGAATCCATCAAAATTTTAAAGTTGTATTTCCAATTGATGGATTTAGGCTCACGATATTTGGGACCTTTCGATAACACATTTCGTAGAGAAGTGTTATTAACAATGTTAAGGTCACCGGTAATAACGTGGCCAGCAGGATTATATGTGAATTTGGAACTAGCACAAGTGCAATCAGGAGGTTTAGACTTGAAGTCGTCAATATCGAGATCCTGCAAAACGCGTTTGTAATTGAAAATTTTAGTTGCAATAGGTTTGGTATAGGTATAAGAAATTATTGGTACAGACTGGTCTTTGAAATAAGGAGGTATTTTCGATTGTACTAATTTATGATGAAGGATATTGCCTAGGTTGACGCCATCGAGACCTTTGTTGGCAAAGGAAAGATTAAGAAAAAATCTTTTCTCTTTTTCATCTTTTCCAATGCGAACTGGCTTGAAAAGTCTGTGACTTGCAATATCCGAAATTATAGCTTCAAGTTTGTATTGGTTTGAATGAGGGTTTGTAACAGTGGATTCCAAACATAAATTGAACAGAGAATGAAGTTTTGAAAGGGGTAATGAATAAAGTTTCGTGCGAATGTAATGAATACCTAACGGCTTTTGTATGAATGGCAGATCATTGTTCTGTGAAAATTAGGTCAAGGTCGGATGAACCCTACCAGACAGACATGTACATTGTACTTTTTTTCATATAACAAGTGTAGTTGACTTAATGCGTACAGCATTAGAAAACACACCAAAAACAGGGGAGGATTGGGCGCCCGCCACATGCCTGTCCCAAGTCAGGAGCCTGTAATTCAGTGGCTGTTTTACATATTTGATTTTCGTTTATTATTTTGTACAAAAATTAGGCCGTTAGTTTTCGCGTTTGAATCGTTTTACTTTTGTCATTTCGGGGCCTATGACTATACGGCATTGGCTTTGCTCATTGTTAAAGGCCGTACGCTGACCTAAAGTTGTTAAATTTCTGTGTCATTTTGTCTCTTGTGGAGAGTTGTCTCATTGGCAATCAAACAACTTCTTCTTTAATATGCGTTGAATAAAGTTGACCTATTACATATAGTATCTAAGAAACACACTTAGCCAGAAAAACTTACCACTGGCCAATCCACCATGAAAATGAGGTCAAGGTAAGATGATAGCTGACAGACTGACATATGCACCTTACAATCATTCCATACAATTTACACCAAATATAGTTGACCTGTTGCTCAGAGTTTAAGAAAAACAGATCAAAACACAAAATTTAACATTAAGCAATGAATGTAAAATAAGATCAATTTGTAATAAAAATTGCGTGCCCGACATGTTCATCGTAAAATATTTTCATACACCAAATACAGTTGACATATTGCATGCAGTATTAAAAAAAACCCAAACACTTCTACTACGTAACAGTAGAACCAATAAACAATGCAAATGAGGTCAAGGTTGGCGACACCTGCCAGTTTGACATGTTCATCTTACAATCATTCCATACACCAAACATAGTAGACATATTGTTTATAGTATCTGAGATATGGACTTGAACACGAAAATTAAACTTGTTAACTGATCCATGAAATGAGGTTGAGGTCAAGTGAAAACTGAGGCAGACCTTGCCAGGAACTCGCATATCAAATATAGTTATCTTGTTACTCATAATAGGAGAGAAATTAAGAATACTAGAAATATTAAGTTTTTTCAAATAGTCACTGCACCATGCCAATAAGGTCAAGGACAATGGACATATGACAGACAGAAATGAGACATCAATAATAAACAAAGTATGAGGATCTACTTCTTCTATCTTCTGAAATATTAATGTTTTAAGAAGTTTGTTAACTCCAACGCCGCCACCTGATCGCTATCCCTATGTCGCGTATTTTTGCGACACAAGTCGAAAGCTCTACAAAAAACAGATTATACCAACAAATGTGTGCTTGAAATGCATGTACGAAGTAAGAATATCCCAGTTGTGTTAACTTGTTCCGTTGATTGGTAGCGTTTCATTTGGGCCACTTTTTTTGCCTAGGATTTCGGTATTTTTGCTATACATTTTGCTAATGATAATCCAAAACAAGAGTGCACACGCTAAAAATTATCGCCTGCTTTACTGACCATAATTTTGATTTTATGTTGATAAATAATAAGAGAGATTAACAATACTAAAAAAATGCATTGATCGGCCAAAAAAGGGGGTTCCAACCCTTGGACCCCCCTGGATCCGCCAATGTAAGATCGAGGGACTCGTGAATATTTTTTTTTTTATTGTAAATTTTTATAGAACGGAAATCTGGCAGCGGCAATTTTTAAGCTTCATGACCAGAAACATCCAGTAGGCATGCATGTATATTAACATATATTTGTCAGCCCTAGCTTTCCCCTCCTGTCAGAATAAAATGGTCCGGTAATAGCATTTTAGGATTAATAGAAAACGTTTTTAACTGGAACCTGGGTTTTCCAGTAATGATGTAGCCTTTTATAGCCGATAATATGGTATTAGGTTTCCTCATTGTTGAAGGCCGTAGGTTGCCTTTACTTGCTTACATCGACTTTATTTGAACTTCGCTTTGGTGGATAGTTGTCTCATTGGCAATCATACGGTTTATTACCACATCTCCTTATTGTATTTACCTGAATAATCCAGTCGTAATATTCCACTGACCAACGACTATTTCTTTTACCTCGTAAATAAAAGAGATCATTTACGTCGCGGAGGAGCTGAACTAGTCGGGAAGTATTTTTTATATAGTTTCCGTTCTTGAACGGAAGTCCACGACAGTAAACAAAATAAAACTGGTATCCAGTTAACATGCACTTTTTGTTTGCTTTCTTTTAGACGCACTTGCTGTAACTAATTAATTAAAATCATTTAAATATATAGATACCATATGGAGGTTCTCTTACTTACAGGAGGCTTATACACCGATGAAGAAACGAGTGCCATCTGTCGTCATAATTAATGATCATTAGCATAATACAACGATGACATTTAACACTTCGACATTTCACACATCGACAATTCACGAATCGACATGTTACAAGTTACAAAACATCAATTATATACAAAAAGACAATTTACCAATAAAGAATTTTGAAATCTCAAGTTACAAATTGACAATTAACAAATTAAAAATGTTGAATTTACAAAGATACAAGTTACAAATTGACAATTTACGAATGAAGCATTATGAAATTGCACAGTTACAAGTAACAAACTGACAATTTACCGATCAAGAATGTCGAAACTACAAAGGAACAAGTTACAAATTGACAATTTACGAATTAAGCATAATGAATTTCACAGTAACAAGTTACAAATTAACAATTTACGAATTAACAATTTAGAAATAACACAGTTACAAGTTACAAGTTACGAATTCACAAGTTACGAATTAAGAATTTTGACCCCGTTGGCTTTCCATATTTATACAATATCTGATAATCTGCATATTTATAGCTTGCAAAAAAGTTCATCGGAGACCAATACTTTTTATTATATTTTTGAAAAAGACATAATATAAATTGCATCTTGGAAAAATAAAAATAAAAATCTATTGTTTTTAGTTTAGACCACCATGTACTTTAAGGAAATAAACAAACTCTTATTTTTATTTTTCTGCTTATTCTTTTATGAACCAAAACTGCATGTATTCCTAAGAAACTTAATTTAAAAAAATAAATAATCATGAAATTTGCTATGTTCAAATTTGAAAAAAAAGTAATATCATATGGATCTAGATATGGATTGCTAGTCAGTACATGCATAGTTTATAATACCAACTTTTCTTCGGTGCAAATCTTTGTTTGTTGTATTATTTGTCAATCTTTGGGTTGAATTGGAAATTGGAACAGGCGAATTAGTACTGGTTTCCTGGCTACAATTTTCTGTTTCTTTTAATCTTTTTTCTGTTCCTTTTGGAGAAGGCCATATACTTGCACTTGATATTAGATGTAAAAAGGTGTCCCACCTGTGGATTAGCATTCCAATAAACTGCAACAATATAACTAATGCAAACACCAACAAGAAAACTATGGACAAAGGTTCGTATTCGTTTAAAATGTATACATTTTTTAACTGATCTGTGTTGTTTTGAAGTTGAAATACAGCCGTTGCAAACAGAAAATTGATAAGTAAGAATCCTAATGCGACATTGTCTCTGAGGGATTTAAGCTCGATTTGAATTTCCATCTTTTTCTGAGAGTCTTCGACAAGTGGATGGAGATACTTGTTAAGAATATAAATCCAAAATTTAGTTTCAGATTCATCCATTTTGTTTTCCCCAGGTCCTAAGTAATTCATTGCCTGCCAAGCGTCATGATCTTGACTTACTTCTGATATAGGTGATTCTGTTTCATTGACATTGTCTTGCTGCTCGACTCTGCCTCCAAATAATTTTAATTTTAATTTCTCCTTTATAGAATTCCATATAACAACTGTAGTTGACTTTTTTGAATTTGCAGAACTTACTGCCTCGTCTTGTGTTTTCTTTCACGGGTACCCCAGGACACAACATGAATATTGCACATATAATACACCGTTAAAAAAATAAAAGTAGACGGAACCATAAGGTAATACAGCAACCCATGAGCCAGACACATCAGTTCCTTTGGATGAGCTAATCCTGCGAATAGGAAAATACATAATATTTCTAAGAAAAATATAACATTAGGACTGTACGTTTTTTCTGATGCAATATTCACGAATAATCCTACCGTGACTATAACCATCACCAATGTGTACACTGTTGAAAGTAGCGCTGCTGCTGCAATTTGTTTGTCGTTACTACATTTTATGCATATGATGGCGTAAACAGCTACTGGTGTTACAGCGACGACATAAGACTGGAACAATGTTATTTTGAGTACAGCATTAAAAGATCCGGTTATCATTAACGTAACGGTTCCCAAACCAAGTAAACTTGAAGAAAAAAGAATTAATTGGTAGAAAACGAACAACGTGCTGATATTAGGATTTACTTTCGTTGTTACTCTCCAAGATGAAAGCAAGTCAATAATATTTGCAAGTGTTGACGGTGCCCATCGGCGCCTTTGTACAAAAAAATCTTCAAATGTTTCTGGTGCAAATGTGAAGGCATCAGCGCTAGCAGCGTAATCTATCTTCCAACCCTGTTGTAGCATCAATGTACATAACCAGCGATCCTCACCTGTAAAATTAATGTAAGCACAAAAGTAAGTAAAATAAATATATGTAAATAGAACAATTTACACTCTAGAAATTTATATTAATAGTAAAACTAGAGGCTCTAAAGAGCCTGTGTCGCTCACATTGGTCTATGTGCATATTAAACAAAGGCCACAAACGGATTCATGACAAAATTGTGCTTTGGTGTTGGTGATATGTTTGTACATCTTACTTTCGAACAATCTTGCTGCTTACAATTATCTCTATCTATAATGAATTTGGCCTAGAAGTGACAGTGGAAAATATTTTGTAAAAATTTACAAAAATTTACAAAATTTATGAAAATTGTTAAAAATTTACTATAAAGGGCTATTTAAAGTTTACCTCTATCTATAATAATATTAAAGATAATAACCAAAAGCTGCAAAATTGTATTAAAATTAAGCAATTCATGGGAAGCAACCCTACAACAAGTTGCCCGATTGGTTTGCAAATTTGTGGGCAGATAGATCTTGACGGAATGAACAATCCATAGCAGATTTGCTCTAAATGCTTTGGTTTCAGAGATATGAGCCAAAAACTGCATTTTACCCTATGCACTATTTTAGCCATGTCGGCCATCTTGGTTCACGGACACAATTTTTAAACTAGATACCACAATGATGATTGTGGACAAGTTTGGTTAAATTTGTCTTCGTAGTTTCAGAGGAGAAGATTTTTGAAAAAGATTACAAAAGTTTACAAAAAAATGTAAAAAATTGACTATAAAGGGCAATTACTCATTAAGGGATCAACTGACCCTTTTTGTCATCTCACTTATTTGTAGATCTTACTTTTCTGAACATTATTGCTGTTTACAGTTTATCTCTATCTATAATAATATTCAAGATAATAACAAAAAACGGCAAAATTACCAATTTAGGGGCAGCAACCCAACAACGGGTTCTCCGATTCATCTGTAAACTTCAGGCCAGATATATCTTGACCTGATAAACAATTTAACCCAGGTCAGATTTGCTCTAGATGCTTTGGTTTCAGAGATATACGCTAAAATCTACATGTTATCCCTATGTTTTATTTTTAGCCATGGCAGCCATCTTGGTTGGTTGGCCGGGTCACTGGACACATTTTTCAAAGTAGATATCCCAATTATGATTGCGACTAAGTTAAGTTTAATTTGACTATGTAGTTTCAGATCAGAAGATTTTTGTAAAAGTCAACGACGACGGACGACGGTCACAGGACGCCGAGTGATGAGAAAAGCAAATAAGCTCAGACATGCTATATATGTATCGTGACGTACTGAAACTCAAATATCTGTCAAAACATCTAGGGCCAACACGAATTGATTTTTTTAATGATTTTTGTACCATATGATAAAGTAACAACTAATAAAGGTAATTACATTTTGTAATAAAATTTGTAATGAAAAATAAATGTTTAATTTTTTTCTGAAATTTTTATACCCTCGAGCCTCCTTAATGATGTTTATCATTACCAATATACCAATACCAAATTGTTTTTTTTTATAGTGACATGTGTTTTCTAACCATATACAATATTTCAATAAGCAGTTGTAATTACATGTATCAACACCCGGCCCTTTGGACCTATAAGTCACTTTAAAAATGTATACATAAAAAATAATAATCATTTAACAGCGGAGAAAATTATAATTCATGTTTGATTGATCCTATACAAACAGTTTTTTCTCTTATTAAATGCATTGTTAAAAATCTAGTAGTTTTTCTAGGATATATGCAGATAAGCAGTTTAAATTGTTGATCTTTAGAAATGTCTTTAAAAGAGTGTTCTATATTCAATATAAGTGTATTTCTTAGATCTCGGTAAAAAAAAAACCAGTCCACACAGTCCATCAAGAAGTGGTGTTCATTTTCAACATGACGTGAGTCACACATTTTGCAAAAGCGGTCAGCTTCTGCTTCTCCGAAGAACCGTTCGGTTTCGATCCTCACAGGAAGTATGCTGCATCTAAATTGTGCCAGTATAGAACGTTCAGCACGGGTGAGGTTCAGTCCAACATATGTTTCACATTTATACTCTGATTTAAATGTTTTATATGTCCGCAATTTCGGAAAGTTTGTAATAGAGTTTCCCCATTTAGTGGAACACAACATGAAAAGTCTGTCTTTTACAAGAGACATATCACAAGTTTGTTTTAGGTGGAAATAATCTTCAAAGTCAATGTGTGACAAAATTAGTTTCATATCTGATGACCAATGTCGAACTATAAGTAAACTCCTTGGTAGGGTTGTTGTCTCTATGACATATTCCCAATTTCCATCTCCCAATTTTAACCTAATAACAGTGCTCATGCACATATGTTCAGACTGTTGTCAGTCAGTTTAGACGATCTGATACCTATCAAATTTAATGGTTGGTCGTTTTCTCTAGTAAAGACTCTTTTATTTACATATAAAGAAACCACAATGTATGTAATTATGTAAATGGGATAATGATAGTTTTGTACCTTGTTCATACTGGATAAAATGACGTGCTTCCAACGGAGGACTTGTATACTTTCGCAATACATTATCGTCCATTACAGCAGAAGCACGAAATAAACTAAAGGCTCCCGGACAACAAAGTACACATCCAAACACATGTTCTGTAGCCTTTTGTAGCCAATGTCCAATAGCATATTCAAATTGTTGATACCAAACAACTGGACCTATAGTTAACAGCAATACATTAAAACAATGAAAATCCTATAATCATTGGTAATTTTATCTCATATAAATATACTTAGTCTTTTGGCGATTAATATTTGTTTAATGTCAATCGGATTGTTTTACAAGACTTCAATATTTCCTGGCTTTATTAGGTTGATACGGTTTATCATCCTGTCCTTGAATAACATTTCATAATACCGGTACCTTTATACATGTAGGTTCTGTCAAACCAAAAAAAAAAAAACAGGGTTTCTCCATTAAGATTGCATATCTTATGAAATAGATGCATTTTCTTTTTTCTCCGAATTTTTAGTCTAACAGGTGCAATTATCTGATTGTTGATACTTACTCTGTTGACAGAGAAAAACGTAAAACCACAAAAAAACTGAGGAAAATTCAAAACGGAGAGTCCCTAATCAAATGGCAAAATCAAATGATAAAACACATCAAACTAATGGACAACAACTGTCATATTCCTGACTTGGTACAGGCATTTTCAAATGTAGAAAAAGTTTCACAATCTTTAGTTAATTTCCCACTGATGCAAGTATATTCAAAAGCAGACTAGTTTTTTGGCAGACCAAAATATTGAAAATAGACAAAAGTAGTTTGTAAATAACCACTTGAATATCTTTACCTGTACCAATAGGATGTATTCGTCCACATACAGCGCCAACTTTTTTATTCGTTTTCATTTTATGTATCAGTTTCTGTATTGCTTCAGGGTTGAAATCTACATCTCCATCTAATGCAAGAATGAATGTGTTATCTGCCTAGAATAAAAATACTATTCTTATCAATTTGATGCTTCGTTGAACATCAAAACTAATTGTGGATGCGTAGGAAAACAGATCATTGCAGTTTCTACTTAGGTTCTATAAAAATCCCATTGTCAATGTAATTAAAAGAATAACAATTCCAATAATTCATATATATCGAGTGTTTGGAACACTCGTTGGATATTTTCCTATATTTCAATTCTTCGATTAGCTATTCTAAAATATAATCATGTGATACAATCATATCGCTGTTTGACGCAAAAAAAGTTGCTACACCTTTAAATATTACAGACAAGTGCTAGTTGTTTAGTCTTATTTTGCAATTATTTATAGACGTACTTAATTAATTCTAAATAGAGAGACTTAATGTATTCACATAAAAGTTTTTGATTACTGGTCATTATCGTGATATATGGACTGCCCACAGGACAGTGGTATTGACTGAAACAGCGATAATGACTGAGCCGAAGGATAGCGGTATTGACTAAGACAGCCGCAATCAATACCACTGTCCTACGGGCTGTCCACATATCACGATAATGACCAGTTTTCAATAACTATTATGTTTATTTCATTGAGAACCATGTTTTACAAAGAATTCATAAATTCAAATTTTTGAAAGTAGCCCCGAGATATTGTACGATTTCAATAGGAAAGAGTGAAGACCGGTCATAGTTTTGAATAACTATAAGTCACTTCAGTATATGAAATACAAAATTAAGTTTACTATGATTTTATAAGTAGCAAAACAGTCATTAGAGTTGTCTACACAAGCAGACGTGTCTTCCATTTTCCTAACTGTAATATGTAGACACATCTGAATCGCGATTGCGTTTTATTGCGGGACGTCACTCAAAGAGAGAAGCCACGCCCCATCGGTCATTATCATGTAAAAGTCTGTTAACGACCGGTTTTCTGGTCCGTTTTGTTCTGTTAATGGCCGATGGAATTTATTACTGTAAAATAAAGAATGTCATGTGTCCCTTTTAATTCAATAAGATAAGCTTATTCTTAACCGATATGAAATTATCAAAGATGATACTATTTGATGGTATATATAAAACAAAACGCTCTTAATTTTAAGAATATCTGCCATTTTCCTTGTATTAAAAGTGTAATGATTTTGACGTGTTTTGACATGTTTTTATCTTATACTTACTTGTTCCTTTTTCTTGTCCGACAATTCATTTTTTCCCATCGTAAGTTTACAATATTTCCCATTTTCTGCCAACATCTTGTATCCCAATAAGTAGTACATGTACATAATCTAGAAAAAAACACATCAGAATGCAAGAATAATTTTCTTTAATATAAATGTGGACAATATTGATGTAGACATATTAATATGTAAAATACTATAGAATAACTTTGCATTCGACGAGACTGAAGTAAAAACGTTGCTTCAATCGATTTTTTTTCAAACATTGGTTTTTAAAAAGTAAAAAACACATATACTAAACTTAAAGAAAAATTCAAAACAGAAAGTCACTTAATAATTGTCAAAACAGAAAGTCACTTAATAATTGTCAAAACAGACATCAATCTTATGGTAATGTCGTAATGTGAAATATCAATTTGCTCAGTATGGGAGCCTCAATATATCATGGCATTTTTAATAGACAATCGCCTGTCCAGGAACTATTTTTTTTTTAATTTTAGGCCTTTTTTTGTCTAACTATTAATAAGTTATATAATATCAAAAATATTCAAATATTAAGTATACAACTTACTGAAAAAAATTATAAAACAGGTAATATTGAAATAAAAAAGAACTAAATTACAGAAATCACTCAAATTTTACAATAGTTTAGTTTCAGTAGATGTTATTTGAAAATTATAATAAAAATATAGGTCACCGATGAGTTAAAAAAGATATTTCAATTTTAATGCCCCAAAAAGGCAGTTTTGCACCAAAGGGAGATCATTTGGAGCTTTTTCAATGATATCTACATTTTAAAAGTCATTTGGTTAAGTAACAACTACTTAAGGTAATAAATAAAATAAATTTGTAATGAAAAACAAATGTTAATATTTTTCAGAATTGTTTTTACCCTCGAGCATGCTTAAAAAAAGAGGGCCGGGGCGGAAGATACCCGAGAAAGAATAAAGCTCATAATTCGACATTAAACCCCATGGTAAAAGACAAACAAACAAATAATAGTAAACAAGACACATCAAGCAAAACTAAAGACTAAGCAAGACGAACTCAAACTTTGGGTGATCTCAGGTGCTCTGGAAGGGTAAGCAGATGTGGCACCCGTCATTAATTTCAAAACGATCAACCAACTCGTGATTGCGTTTGTAAAATTTACGAAGGGATAATCTAATTTCACCATTTGGAACTCTTTGTTTAATAGCTTCTTTGTAGAAAGCTCTTATCAAAGAAATCATCATAGGCGATTCAAGCCCCGGAAAATAATATTTTCAACCGACCCTCATTGTCAATTTCTAGATTTGTTTCAATATATGAGACAGACTTAACTGTATCTGTTGTATCCTTTATCTCTAGTTAGATGAGATAGATGCGTTCAACATATTCATCGAATGTTGAGTTATTCAGTGAAAGAACATCATCTATGTAGCGGAAAGTAAAGCTAAAGGATATTGCTAACTTTTTGCCATTTGATTAGGGACTCTCCGTTTTGAATTTTCCTTGGAGTTCAGTATTTTTCGTTATTTCGCTTTTTTCTAAGAAGTTCCTGAATGAAGTTAACGTCATGACAATAAAGGAACAAGTCGGCAATAAGAGGGACAAAATTAAATGATTTAACAAATGTAAATGATAGGAATTTCATAATTAACTTGTTACCCCTAAATTGACTGAACACAATTGCTTCCTAGTTGAGTGCGATAGAATAGTTTACGCGTTCCTTTTTTGCAGTTTGTTTTTATCAAAATGGAACTACTGATTGGTGTAATAATAAGTTCATGGAAACTTTAATCGTTCACTTTGTTAGTGCACTGTGTAGGGTTTACCTGTTTGTATTTTAATTTTTCAAATATTAGGTGAAATAAATCTTTCATATTGTACGAAAAAATGTAAAATTAAAGAGACACTGTTCCGAGGAAAATGCAAAACGGAGAGTTGATAATCAAATGGCAAACACACAAACGAATGGACAACAAAACGATACTCATGTAATTCTTCACTATGGCAAATAATGACTTATAAGGTGCGAAATGGCATACACATAATCGTTACATGATGTACGGAATAGCATACATATAATCGTTACATGATGTACGGAATAGCATACATATAATCGTTCCATGATGTACGAAATTGCATACATAATTTTATAATAGATCCATGATGTACTAAAAGGCATACATATAATCGTTCCATGATGTACAAAATGGCATACATATAAATCTTCCTACGGGTCGAAATGGACAAGATACGAATGATCACAGTGTGAAATGTTTTTTTGACAGGGTAAGAAATGATTTTATACGAAAATAACTATATTTCACGCAGAGTGCCGAATAGCCATTTCAACACAATATTCAAAACAGTCATAAGCGTGGTATCTTTGATGAGTTATTGTTATTTTTTACAACATGGTTCCAAATTGTTTTTCGATTGACAACGAAACTGTGATCCTTTGTTACAGACAGAGAAAACACCTTTGGTCATGCACTATGCTGTGTTCGTTTGTTCAAACATGACCATAGAGATGTTTTACTGTTTCAGTTTGAAGGAGCATTACAGTCTATACTGACGCCTGATTTATTTGATGCATAACCAAAAAGATTCTAGCCTAACGTCTACTAAAAGATAATCTGCACATTTTACATTTTTCTTCGAATTGTTTAGTTTGTTGTTTTTTAGCAGTTTATTCTTTTTTTTTGTTTTAAGAAAAGTAGAACTATTGATTGATTTTACCTGTGACCATCGCTTTTTATGTCTGATTTTGTCTTTATCCTTCAAATGAATTGTCATTTCTGTTTTATATGGCATGGTCCATTTCAGTTGTTCCCCGTAAGGTGTAGTTATTTTTGTTGGTTTATTCGTAACCCACTGTATAGGATCCATAGAATGTGATCTGATATTGACAAAGACATAACTTTAAATCAAATTTGAATTGATACATTTATAATTGAATAATATATACTAGAAGCAATAATTCTCTGTATTCTAAGTTGTTTAAAAACGGTTAAAAAATCATTGTACAGACAAAGATTAAAGAATTAAAGAATAAAACTGACACGTTATAAACTTCATGCGTAGAAAGCGTGAACTTTACAAGAGGCAGTGTAAACCTTTGTTACATTATAATTAAAATGTGATATGAACATAATGAAATAATCGATCAAAAACAACTCAATAACTGACCAAACTTAACAAAATTTCTCAAAGGGTTAAGCTTTGATTATCAACACTGTTTACCTGATTTCAAGCTGTACATCGTTCTTTTGAAAAAGATTTGAGAATGATTAGAAAAGGCACCACTTCAAATCTTTTCTAACAAATGGCGCATGTAACAGTAACATTAGAAAAAAAGAATCATATAGGAATCAACCGAAATCGAAACCGAAATGATTACCGAAACCAAAACCAAGGATATATAAGTGAGTTGAAATTCGCTTCTTTTGATGTTAGTTAATGAAGTTAACCTGTCTTTTCATTCAATTTTTTTTTAAATCTGAAAACATCACATCAATATATATTTCAACTCACATAAATATATCTCAACAGTAAAGCTTAATTCAACCTGTAACTAATATACCCGTACAAGTAATGTATAAATTTACTGGATAGCGTGAAGCACTATAGCTTGAAATTTTAAATATCAAAGATATTTGCTAAAAGGTACGATTACATGTTCGCAATGCTTAAGTCATCAACTATTCATTCTACTGGCCGAACAGTAGTGCTGGTATACATCTCAGGTTTGAAATTACCCCTTATCATCTTCTGGAGATCCAATATTTTTCAATAAAGCAGTATTTCTTTTCAACTATTTTGAAGTTTAATTGATATTTTGTAAATTGTTCATAGATCATTTCTTTGATACAGGATACAAAACACTACCTGCATTTCACTGACTAAGCTTTGAATTCAAGTTTAAAGATCAAAACTTCAATGCAGTTATGAAAAAAGACAACTATATGGACAATAATTGAAAATCCATATCACTAGATATTGAATTTTGATAAAATAATTAAAAAGCAATTGTTCAGAGAAAAATTGAAGTTTTTTTCACTCATACAGATCTATTTTCATATGAAACTAATAAATTTCTGTTTAAAATGTCATTTCTGGCGTGAATTGATAGCTTATGTGTACGCTGATTCCAAACATATATGGTTTCTATACAGTTTTAATAAATAAGGGAGACATTTTTTACTTCCAGTTTGCAAAATCCCGTATTATTTGATTGTTTACTTGACACTGATCCCAAAATATATGATTCGATGATTTTAACTTTTACATTAAATAAGTAAAAGAGGCTACTTTACACAAGGTCACTTCCGGTTTGCTGTTATAAGTTCATATGGTTTGTAAACAAGTCCTATGGCTGTATGATGTATATATATATATTTAAAGCAAAGGTCAAAAAATAGACCGTCAAATTAACATATGACATTGACCTCAATTTAAGTTGAACCAAAAACCTCAGGTCAAAAGACCCTAGGTCTTTAATATGTATGGAAAATTAGTTATATCACTTTACGCATAATTCTAAATATAGGAGGGGCGAAAACTCCCATTCAATGTATACGCTCCCTTTCCACCAAAATGTATGAGTTACAACATGATTCGAATGATAATTTAATGAAAACATATTTTCAATATCTTGTACAATTTATGAAAAGAAGTCCGAACAAGCCAAAGTCAAAATTAAGAATTTGTCCTAATTTTCTTCTTTTTTGGACCAAGAAAATCAAATCTAAAGCCCCTAGGTCTTTATCACTTATGGTCTACCAGTTAGAAATGCATATCACCTATAACAAATGCAAAAGGGAAAATAACTCTAATGTGGAGTCTCAACAACGCTTCGGTAAAGGCAAAACTGAACATCCTGAAAATATAGCGAGTAATTAGGTAAAATACATTTATTGTAATCTTTTATGGTTGTGACGGAGTAGTTCACACATGAAAAACAGTGTTCGGGCAGATATGTCTTACGAAATAAATTATTTGGTTTAGCAGTGTGTTTCAAAATCGTATTAAAGTCATAAGAAACGAGTGACTCGTGAAAAATAATGTTCATCCAATTCTGAACCAATGCATGTAAATATCATAAACTTAGTCCTCTGTGCACGATTTTATCATTTTTTACGCAAAGATATCGTATATAATCGTCAATTTTATTTCTATCTGTCTGTTATGATTTAACAAATATGGCTACTCATTAAATGCCGTGTTTAGAAGCCGAAGTTTACCGATTGTCACCTTATAGTAAATAGTCAACAAAAAGCATGGGTATTTAGCACGTGTTTAACATATACAATTATTTTAATGACAGATTCATGCGTATTGCTATCACCGGATTTTTACGAGGAGGGTCACGCTTAGGTCACTATGCATACGGAAAATATGTCGGCGAATTGCTTCCTGGTAGCAAGCAATTAAAAATAAGTAAACTTCTTCTAAATGTGGACAAATTAAAGAATTTTCCTCAGAAAAAAGTATATGTACATAAGTTGTATAATGAAAACTATCCATTTAGTTTTTCAAAACATATGCATATATTTTTTTTTTAATTTGAGGTTTCATATGACTTTAACTGTTAAATATCATATAACCAAATTCTAAGCGACATCTTTTGAAACAATAAAATAGCGAAAGACAAAAAATAGATCGAAGAAAAAAAGTATAAAAAACAATAATCAGAACAAAAGCAAAAGGTCTTGCCATGGGAAAGTGGAGAGACCTAATAATCAGCGAGCTTTCAGATTTAGAGGCATAAACTGAAATAAAAATGATTGACATAACTGATATTTGTTTTGTTATGAACTAAATTTGTAAGGGTTCCGCGGAACCCAGTGTCTCGCTACTTTTGCTGTAAATCGCAGGCTTAACAAATAAGGGGAAAAATCAATAAAAATATTCCTCTTGATACTATCTTTTGATTGTAAGAAGCTTCTGTCCAAGTTTGGTAAAAATCCAGGATAGTTTATGAATCTAATAAATGTTTTAAAAAACTTTAACTGCAGACTATATGTAATGTTAACTGTAAGAAAAAGTAAGTCCATTTATTAAGTAAAATACACATACACAGGTACAAAATATTAACAAAATTTCCTTCTAGATACTAGCTTTTTAACATGAACAAGCTTCTTTCCAAGTTTGGTACAATTTTAAAATAGTATAAGAAATTAAGTTATTAAATTTTTTTTTAAATTTAACCACAGACATTGACAGAGTGCATGAATGTGTTGTTTCCTGGCAGAAAATCTAAGTCCATTCAAAAGTAAAATACGGAAAAAATGGATTAATTTTTTTACAAAATTTACTTCTGGATACTATCTTATGATCATAAACAAGATTCTGTCCAAGTTTGGTGCAAACCCAGGATAGTTTGAGAAAGTTATTAAAATTTTCAAATTTTTAACCACAGAGTGAATATTATGTTTCCCCGCAGAAAAACTAAGTCCATTTATAAGTGAAATACAGAAAAAACGAATTTGATTTTTGCAAACTTTACTTTTGGATAATATCTTATGATCACAAACAAGCTTCTCTCCACGTTTGGTAGAAATCCAGTATAGTTTAAGAAAGTTATTTCAATTTAAAAACTTTAGCCACAGAGCGAATGTTATACTTCCCCGCACAAAAACTAAGTCCATTTATATATAAAATACAGAAAAAAAGGAATTTTATTTTTACAAAATTTACTTCTGGATACTATCTTATGATCCTAAACAAGCTTCTGTCCAAGTTTGGTAGAAATCCAGTATAGTTTAAGAAAGTTATTAAAATTTCAAAAACTTGAACCACAGCGTGAATATTTGTGGACGCCGCCACCGACGACGACGGAATGTAGGATCGCTTGGTCTCGCTTTTTCGACTAAAGTCGAACATATTTGTGATACTGAAATTGAGAATAGAAATGTGAAATGTATCATAGACAAAACAACCTGATTATAGAGCCGAATCTATAACAAAATGTTTTAAACTAATAAAACTTACGTTGATGCCTCTTCCATGCATTCTACAAGCCGTTCTACATATCTATTTGGTATCCTTTGGGTGTTATTCTTATCTGTTTTTAAAGCGTCATCAAAAATGATATGAACTGAAAAAGAGGACAGGTTATAAAGAGTCTACATTTACTTTGTACAAACACAAATGTGTTTTGAATATGAAGAATATTTAGGATGGCAGACTACTTGTGTTCTAAAACTTACTTTCTTTATCAAAACAAATATCTCCTTCTTCGTTGAACTGTTTAGCATCCAACCTGAAAAAGAACACAATAAAAATAGTGGGTATATAACAGTTAATCATTGAACAATTTCACACCAAAATCTGTTACAAATAATAACTAAGTGTTGTTTTCTACTGAAACTTTGGTGTTCGTTATTAATGAACTGCGTATTTGATTTTGGCCTTACAGCTGTTTTTCAAGTATATCTGGCGTACTTAATTATAAGACAGATATCATCAATAAGTTTACAAAACCACTTGCTTGGTGCCACTACAGTTAACTTTTGTCTTTAATGGTATCACCAGCTAATAATTACCACTTTTGTGATGACTTAAAAAATCATTCATTTGTTTACATCTGTAAATGAATTGTTTATAAAATGTTATTGGCACAATTGGTGGAATACTTAGTTTATCAATACTATTCAACTTCGTTTCTATCTGCTTGCTTTTGTAGACACACAGTTTTTTTTCTTCATACATGTACATGTATGACATTTTAATTTAGAAGCTCACATAAGCCTGCAATGCTCATCTGTAGCTACTGTAGTTTTAAAATCATGTCAAATAAGGATAAATCATACATGTAATATATAGTTTAAGATACCCTAATAATGATTGAGGACAAATTTGGTTTAATTACCCATGTAGTACGTTGACCCACAGACTAAGCGTAGTCTTACAATAGTTGCTGAAGACGGCTCATCATTATTTGTTTTGGTTTTCAAGTTGTGATCATATTGAAAATTGACTTACTTGAAGAGCTTAATTTGGTTTACAATTTACAGTTTATATCTATCTATTTCATTATTTACGATATTAACAAAAACATGCAAAATGTTCTTAAAATTACCAGCTCAGGGACAGCAACTCAACAACTGGTTGTCTGATACGCCTGAGAATTTCATGGCAGAGATATTTTGACCTGATCAACATTTTTATCCTTTTTCCATTTGCTCAAATGCTTCGGTATAAAAGATAAAACTGCATTTCAGTTTATTTTGGCCTGATATCTTCAGAGGAGAAGATTTTTGTAAAAAATACAAACATTTACAAAATATTGTGAAAAATAGACTTTAGAGGGTAGTAATTCCTTACTTGGTCAATTGACCATTTTGGTCATTTTGAATTATTTGTCGAGCTTTCTTTGCTGAAAATTTTGTTGTTTACAGTTTTTCTCTACAAATTATAATATTAACCAAACAAAACTTGCTAAAAATTATCAAATGAAAAGGAGCCACCCAACAACAGATAGATATTGACCAGCTAGAAATTTTAACCCATAACAGAAGAACTTTATATGCTTTGATTTTAGAGATATGAGCCAAATACCCCCATGTTCTATTTTATGCCTTGGCGGCCAAGAAGGTCGGTTGTTTTCTCCGGACCCTCCTGCTTCCTCCAACAATAAAAACTGACCGTCACGAAGTAGCTTAAATGCGGTGCTTAAAAGTGACGTTAAAACACCAAACAGTCAACTCAAATCTTCCTTGGTACTATTTTGAATGTTAACGCTGTACTGTACATCTTTAGACCCTTTTATCTGAACGGTATACTTCATTTGCAAATAACAACATAAATTAGTTAACACACCTGAATAATGATTTGAGGAGTTGTAACATTTCCTGTCTTTTTTCATGCCACATAGTTCC
The DNA here is from genome assembly GCA_019925275.1 of Mytilus edulis. Lineage (NCBI taxonomy): Eukaryota > Metazoa > Mollusca > Bivalvia > Mytilida > Mytilidae > Mytilus > Mytilus edulis. The sequence goes on from CM034355.1 coordinate 58,305,022, forward strand.
ACATATATAAATGTACGGTATGGCTTTCTTTCTTTTCTCACTTGGCTCTTCCTTCTCATGTTTGAACAGTTTATGATCAAACGATTCATCTTTTCTTTTCATCAATAATCCAAGTGACGAGAATAAACTATCTCTAGTAGGTAATACGAATAACCTAAGGAAATAAAAATTCAGAACAATGTAGCAATTTTAATGACTATCCAAATTAAGCTAGAGATGTTTATTTACAGGTTTTCTTATCCCTGTGATTTGAAAAGATATTTCAAAGTAAGTTACCGTGTTGATTATATATGACACTAATAATGTTCTAAGACATCTACTATATTTATCACTATACATATTTATTTGTTATTGGATCTACTGTACTGAATACTATTTGTACATCAAAACATAACGTATAGTACCTTTGGTCTTGTTCCATTTTGATGCATGTGGGAAACAGTACATGCCAAGACAAAAATATAATAGATACCCACAATGCAGCACTAGATCCTACCCACATGGATATACTATTAATGTCAACACTTGGACAGGAAACTGCTACTCCAAACAAGTTTGTGTCTTCCGACCATTCATAACAGTATCCTATAACTCCACTAAAACACCCAAGTGGCACTAACGTCAACGGAATAAAAAATGATATCCTTTGCATATTAAGTTTGCATGCTAGAACACCTTCATACGAAATGAATATGACGCAGTAGATATAAATAAACATAAGCTGATGTTGTCTGAAGATTTTGATAATCTTGTCAACAAAGTTGTCTTTTAAATTTGCATGTTCTTCTGTTAATGTCCAACTTATCTCTGGCAGCAAACATTTTGCCATTACTAAGAATAATCCAATTTTAATGATGCACAATTTCAAATTCATGTTTGGTCTTGCTTCGTCAGCATTTGCTCGCCAGTCTTCGCTTGGTGTGTCGGAGGAACAAAAAAGCAGAAAATTGTGACAAAATCCCATTGAAACTCCAACTAGACTTGCTACGATAAGGATTTTTTCTTCCGTAGTATAATGTGTCTGAATAGACATTTTGTCACTAAAAATTATATTGGGTTGTACAATCATACAGACCAGAACTCCAACTTGAATGAACATTGCAATAAATGCTATGATCACGCGAGACAGCCGTATCGCAAACTTGTGAATATGTTTCTCTGATGGGGTTTTTTTCAGTGCCAGATTAATTTGTTTTAAAATGTTCAGTATTGACGGAAGTGTAAATGCTGCCATACTGAAAGTTATTCCTGATGTCATGGAATGGTTATGAAAAACCTTGAACAAAAGGTAGGATGTTCCACACACCTCAGCAACTTCTGATATTAGTACCTAAAATGAATTTTTAATATCATATGTTTATTATGTTCAGTTTCATTCATTCTGATTCTTATGGCCGTATACATAAAACAAAAATATTCATATCAAGAAAATCACGCATATGGAGACTTATAGTCTATTGACAGTTATGTGTAACTCAATGCAAAGTGAAAATAAATCTATAGTAAACATAAAATCGGAATACTTCGGAATAAAAACATTTATCAATTTATAAACTACCAGGAGATATAGAACGATTACCGATGATACATGCTATCCAAAAGAGTCAAATAAAACTGACGTACTACATCTTTAAATACATACTTACAGGTAAAAATATCTTCCATCCAATGTGTTTTACATCCCAAAACACACTTTAAATAAAGACTGTATAAAAGTTAAGGCAATTGGTGTTGAATAACACAAAATCAGTTCTGTTAAAGCGTTAGACTGTTGAGATATTTCCTTTATAATGGATGAAATAAAAATAAATTATACGCATTTAATTATATAAGAAATTATCATCAAATTCAGAAATTGCTTGTATGAACAAAAAAAGAAGTAAATCACGAAATGCAAATTTATATCTTTTTCATTAAAAAATTCAAAGAGAGCTGAAGATCTAGTTTTAAACACATATAATATGTTTTGTAACACAGGGTCAGTTCTATATTCCTTATGCTATCTAAATAGATTCAAAATGTATGTATATGTGTTTTTCCAAACGTTTGAATCTGACAGTTTTACTATTCAAATAATTTATTGTACTTGATCACTGAAATTTCTGCCATACCTTGTCCGTGTTCAGCTGAGACGCCAGGAGCAGTGGGATGAGAGTGATTGCAATACCTTTTGCTGTGATACCAACTAACAATCCAACACATATGATAAAACGACACAACTTCAAAAAGACTTTTTCTACTTTTGCACAGCCTACAGACTTTCGATCTTTATTTCTAAACACATCCCATATCCTTAGAAGAAATTCATAATACTTATGATAAAGTTTATCAAATATCTATAAGTAACAATACTCAATAATTTCAAAATGTTCAAAGTTCTATTCACGTTTATATCTCTGGAACTGGGAATTTTACATTTACTTTACTCAACGTTACATTCAGCAAAACTCTTATATATTATGAATACATTTACGTATTTGGTTTACGTTTGGAAAAATTAAGACAACTATGGAAATGACTGAATAATATAAATAAGCCTGGGTATTTTTGTTTTTAAATTTTTCAAGAATTGAATATAATTTGACCAACTAATTAGTATTATCGATTATGTTATTTTCCTTTTTAACATTTTTTTAAACATTGAATTTACATATATAGTAACCTCACCATTTCTCATCTTCATTTCCTGCAATTTGATTGTCTTCATCTGATGTATCATTTTTAACTGTATTTCTCTGCATCTGAATCACTGTATCTTTTTTTGTTTGTATAGGAGCACTTCTTGTGTTTTTCTGTAAATCATCAGAGCAATGAGGAGCTTGATTTGTTGATAATTGATCTATTTCCTGTGGTCTTATTTTTTTCTGGTTTTGTTTTTGTTCCCTCTTTCTTTCTATTTCTTTTTCCTGTTTTTGTTTTTGTTCCCTCTTTCTTTCAATTTCCTTTTCCTCTTCTTTTCTTTCTTTTTCTTTCTATAATTAACATAAAAACACTGGATTCATTATAAATTAATGTTTCCCTTCAATAGAAACGTTAATTTTTTTATTTGTAACTGTACTGAAATATGATGTTATCATCAAAATATTTAGATTTTTATTGATTCTGAAATATCGTTATCCTATGTATTACTTCTATACAGTCGAATTTTCAGTGTAGTACAATTGAAAACATGCTACACATGTCAGAACAGTTTGAATTTAAAATAAGCAATGCACCAATGTGACATGGCATACGACCAACTTGTCTGTGTTTTTACTCCTATGTGTCAAGACACCTTTTTTCGTAAGTAGCAACTCAAAAGATGTCAATTTTATTTGATAAATTAATATTTTAATTCAGCAATTATACTGTTTGTTAGTTGGAATTTTGTTTTAATACAGATTCCTTAGTATTTTCGGATTTTAAAAATGATTGAAATAATTCGACAAACATGGTATGCAAATTCAATTTTGTTCAATTATCAATTTCCTCCAAGAATTCTTGTTTACAAATAAATCATAAAATGATTCAATGCTTTCAGCAAATAAACAAATTTCGACAAAATTTCATGGAAAACGAAGGACATAAACATGCATCCTTTAAACAATTTTTAAAAACAAAAGATTTCCGTCTCAATACTAGATAAAAATATCAGGAAATTTGTTTAAGGACAAAATTTCCCCCCCTCAAATGGGAAAGACGGAAAAAAGACGGAAATACAGGAGGACAATAAACGGACGATCAAGGGTAACACTTAGTGCCTTAGTTGCTTACGACCGGGCTTAAAAAAGGGAAAATAAATCATTATTCTATGCAATTTACGGTACTAAGTCGAAACGGGGATACAAACAAAACATGACAAAACATATTAGAATCCTTCCAACAATCGGGGCCAACAATAAGGTGCCCTGCAAAGATAATCACCTGTTTTAATTGTTGAACTTGTAGTTGTAAAGAGGGAACTACAATGAGAAGTTGTATTCACATAGATTCAACGTTGTTTGAAGATGTTGAAATCTAAGTTTATTATTATTAACAGTTTTTACGAAAAATTAAGGTATGTATTCATCCAAATTCATGTATGGTATGATGTTTCTTGTATAGGTAAATAAACTCATCTTAGATACTAGGACTAAATTTTTTATATACGCCAGAAGCGAATTTCGTCTACAAAAGACTCATCAGTAACGCTCGAATCCAAAAAAGTTATAAAGGTCAAATAAAGTACGAAGTTGAAGAGCATTGAGGACCAAAATTCCTAAAAGTTTTGCTAAGGTAATCTATGCCTGAGGTAGAAAAACCTTAGTATTTCAAAAATTCAAAATTTTGTAAACAGGTAATTTATAAATATAACCATATCAATGATAATTCATGTCAGCACAAAAAGTGTTGACTTAGGTTGGATATTGTGTAACTGATAATGTCTTATTTAATTGGTTTGAATATTGTTCATTTCACATATGTCTTATTTGTAAGTATAGTCGACTTAGTTTCCATTTTCCATGGATTAAGTAATTGTGTTAGTCTCAAATGGATTGTGAAAATAATTGAGTTTTGGTTTTCGTATTATATAGTTGTCAGAATTTCAAGAATACCTTTGATAATATAAACGTCATAAAATACGCAATTTTGGGGCGTTGATCCATTAATGAGACGTACAGTTCGTTGTGTCCTGGTAAATGTCCGTTGTTATTCTGCGGTTTACATGTTGAAATGTCGATTTTATCATTTATTTATGTACTTCATGTACATCTCTGTGCTTAATATTCTTGGGTTTGGTTTAATTGTATTCTTTAAATGTGGTGTTGTTATTTCAGCGGTATTTTTTAAGATTGCCAGATACACAGGAAGTTTTGCTATATATATCTAACCATAAAATCAGATTCAATCCACTATTTTTCCTTAAAATTCCTAGACAAAGTCAGCAATATGGCAATTTTATCGAATAGCCTGTTGTATGTTGTCATTAGTATGTTGGCGTTTCCTTATTTGTTTGTTTTTGTAGCAGTTCAGTGTTTCATTTGCTCCTATGGTTTTCTCTTAAAGTTGATGTGATTCCATCTACTCAGACTGTGTTTTCAGTTTTATTTTCTCCAATATGTCCAAATTTATTGATGACTTTTAACATTGGTATACTACTGTTTACTTTATTTCTGACGGATATTTCTCTGAAGATTTTTCATCAAACCATAGAACAGATTTAAAATCACCAACCTTGCTGTTTAGATAGTGTCATTTTACTGATAGATAGTTGCGTCTCAGTATGAACTTACCTGTAACAATTCTTTTCTTTTCTGCATTACTATTTCATAGACATGTCCTTTCATAAACACCTATATAGACACACATATCAATTTTTTTTATTTTCATTATGATATTTCATGTTTCATTTCTTTGTAAATACGTTCTTCTCAATTGAAAATCGTCTATGTATGTTGTCTTTATGTTTTAATGACAGAAATAAAAAAAACAGATCATTACTTACAATGATTATCAAAAACGTAACAGTTTCGTTGGGTTTGTATTTCATTGAGAATACTTCATTAAACCAATTAAATAGTTGTATTAGCAATAAAAAAAATGATGTTGAAACATCATTCATATGCTAACAAAATGTGACAAATGACTTTTTTGATTGATTTATTACAAAGTTGTTATAGAGAATAATACATGGCAAAATCAGTATCACATGTGGTATCATTCCGAGATACCAATATCAGCCTGAAGGTTTTAGTCTCGCAGGATGTTATTGGTTGAGGATGATATGGCATATAATACAGATTTTGCCATATTTTATACGCTTTATAATATAATCAAATAGGAGAGTATATCTTGCATACTTTTGTGATCCAAAGCACTTGGGCTTATTAAACCTTCAGATTTATTTTTGCTATATTTTAACAGCTTTATCATAGGAACTGCTTAATTTCTATTTTTGGTTGTGCTAAATGAAACAAATTCTGAATAAAACCTTTTAGCAAAACATAAACAAAACGAAACCAACAATTTAAAAACAAGTATACTGTAATAGAAAAAAAGAGACTGTTGAGTAAAATGTGCACTTTTAATTGATATATCAAAATTTAAAGTTTAACCCTTTTGCTGCCCCGTAGTTTTTTATGATTTCTTTTCGTGTGCCTGAAAATATGCAAGCTCAACGTCTGTGACAACACATGTCAATAATCCCGTAATAATCGTTCCATTTTGGACCAATTGTAGAAACTGATCCTCTAATTTTATACTATTTTCATATGTCCTAGAAGGGATGGGATAAAGGATTGACATGCGATAAAGGGATTTGATAAAGGGAAGACATGCGATTAAGAGGTGTGATAAGGGTCTGCAACAAAGTTGAGTGATACGGATTAAACAAAACTAATGTATTTACTACTAAAGGAGTAGGTCAAGTAAGGGCCTATTTTGGCCTCAAATTTCAGGTTCATCTGACAAAAGAATGTGGACCCTTTTTAAACACTTAAGTGTCTATTTCAGTTGATTATGAAAGATTTTAACTGATAAACTCATTAGAAACGCTCCGATTCAAGTTTAAATATGAAAAATCTATCAAATATGACAAAAATGTCACTTTTCAGATGGTGTTTGTCAAAAATGAAAGTGGTCGCATCCGCGTTAATCCTCAATCTTGATATATGTTATGTATTACCATCAAATACAACTTACATTTCAATATTAAAAATGAAAACGAATTCGGCCACTTTCATTTAAGATGGAAACCGTCTAAAATTTAACTTAAATCCTAAAATTGTGTGAAGATTTCAGTAATTCAGCATGACTTAATGATGCTAGTACCCGATATTTTTGCATTGTATTGTCAAAAAACAGCCAATATTTATGTAGCAGAAGCATTATACTTTCCAATAAATAACTAAAAGTATACATTTTTACAACTTTGTAAAACTGACATATTTTGGGGCCAAAAAGGGGTCTTACTGGACCTACTCCTTTATGATAAATTACGTGATCATATATATTTTGGCAATAAGTTAAAAAAAAAACATCAGACGGTATGCACTGTAATGATTCCTTGTTTACCTCATACAGTAAACTGACCTTTGTTTTGCCTTTTTTGTAAGAGTCTTCATCAAAAATATTACAAGTCTGAAATATGCTGTCTATTGTTTGATCATTTTCACTATTTGGCTCAAGAAATACTTGACACCTACAATGCAAAATCAAATCATATTTATTTGAGTTGTCTTTCAATAGTACGTATAATACTGGAAAATAGAAAATATCTTTATGAAATATTTGTTTCCGCGCGCTTCTATAGATTAACCTTACTTAGACATTCTCATAGTACAATTTAAAAGCCAAAGATGTATAAGTTCATCAACACATAAATATAGAATAACCATACATTGTCTCGAAATATCAATGTTATTTGTACAAGGCTTAGAAACAGGTAGAAAGCGAGGCTGTGCCGAGCATTTCTACCTGTTTCGAGTCGAGTACAAATAACAGATTGATATTTCGAGACAATGTATGGTTATTCTTTATATACTGCAACTCTTATAATTGTTCAAAATGAAGTATTTAGGGTAAAAACCGTCATTCTTTAATTGTGAGCGGACAACGTAAAATTGACGCGAACCTGTATGTTTTATTGACGTCATAAATAAAACTGTACGGAAAACATTGTCAACGTCATAAACAAGGTGATATGCGGTCAGTGACTGTATATCACATATAAATATACCGTCAATGCAATTTGACTGCTCAAATAGCACAGCTGCAGCATATAGAGCTATATGACAAAAATGCACATAACAATTATAGCCATATCAATCTCAGGTACATTTTTCCAGAGAAAGCTAGTTTCCCGATAACTTATAAATTTGTAAACAGAAAGGTTTGTTAAAAATAACATTTGTTCCCAAGCACTGATACCGGAGGTAATGATACCCTTGGGTATAGTAGGGCTGCACACCAGCGACAGTCATGACAATGTGCTACAAAAATGAAAGTACCATCTTATAAATTGTTGCTTTCTGAAACGATTGTTCAAATGAAAGATAAACCTCAGAAGGAAAAACTTTAGGACTTGCAAGTGAATAATTCATTATTAATGGTTCTTATCCTATTTTGACAAAATTGAACCAACTTGGCAGCTAAAATAAATATTTCACTATTTCACTTTCATTGATGATTGAACAAAAAAATTAATTATATTAAATTTAATATATCTTGTTACTGATCTTTTGAGTAGTCTGAACGAATGACATAATATAGATTCAGATATTGTTACTTTAAAACGAGCAACCATATGCAAAATATACAATTGCAGAAATTACATGGATGGTAAGAATTGACGAGTATATATTTACATAAGCAATTATAGTATTCAAGTTTCTTTTCTTAATAAAGGGGAACGTACTTTGTCATAAAAGTTTTTTTTGGCATTTTGCTCGGAAATCCCTCTCTTCTTATTCTGATAATGTCGTCCATTCCAGCGCTTTGCAGTTGCTTTAATACCGTCCTTTCATCGAAATGTCTTGCCTGTTGATCATCATTTGATTTAAGGCAGCTGTAATTCGATTCACAATATAATGTAGATTTCCAGATTCTAGTGATTATGATTAAAAAAAAAACGACTCGATGCACTCTAGAGTAAATATCAACTAGAAGAAGTTTTTTGTTTAATGGTAATTGTGCAGATTTATTTTCAGTACTGTTGCTAAGGAAGTTCGCTACTCGGTTTCAACATAACAAGCTTTTCATAACACTAGTATATAATGATAGTGGATCAATAAAGAAACCAAAAGAGCAATAATAAAATATAGGTCAAAATCTTGTTTTCGAGATATAAGCAATTGTACTATTGGCGGGAAAATGATTTCTCTTGATTTTTCATAGCTTAATAATTGACAAGTATAAGTTCTCAAAGACTTTTGAAAAATAACAACGATTTTATACGACTTTAATAGATGACTTATAATGATAGATGTAAAAGATTTAAAAAAGGAAAACGGGGTCAATGGGCAATTTTTTTTAAGGCATTCAGATGGATATAATCAGAGGATTCCGAAAATCAGACAAAAAATCCAAAACATGACAAGCGAACTTCCTTAAACGAAATGTTAAAGAAATGGAAAATTTGATTGTATCAGAAATGAGGTTTTCTAATGAGGCCAATATTCTTTTTTTATAATTAATTTTAGTATTGACGCATGAACATAATAGTTACACACATTGTATGCATACCTATTTTAAAATTCTTATCAGGTACGATATAAAACATAGGCAAAAGATACAAACTACCCGGAGAGTACCTCCGAGTATCTTTAACAAGAACACTGAGAATCCTTGGAAACAAGATTGGTGTTGAGTGCACCTGACACGTGCTGAATTCAAACTGACAACCTCAGTGTTGACAGGCTGGTGGTTCAGTACTTGGACAACTATAACCACTCGGCAATCGAGGTCCCTCATCATTGCAAGACAAAGGCTGCTTGGATATCTAATATAAATTCGTACAACAAATGGTATATGTTGTTATCTTTGTTGTTATGACTACATTGTATTAAGGAGTCTAGGGGTTGCAATTTAACAGTCCTCCGCCCTAATAAATCTTTCATTTTCATGAAATGTACATTTTCAAAGTTTTCTTTCAATATTGTTAATTCCTATAAAAGATTGCTTCAATAAATATAGAATTTTGTAAACAGAACTATTGGGTTTCTTGTGTCATTTTTAACATATTCTTACAAGAAATGTTTGTGTGTGTATGAGAACTACATGGTTTATAAACGAAGAAGCAAGTGTATTTCTTTACAAATAATCAAACATAAAATACTGTACCAGACAAAGAGCGGCTTATCATCTTTAATGATTTCGTCGAGATCATCTAATGATTTCTAAATGATAAATATATATATACCAGATTATTTATTTTATTATGGTTACATTAATATTCAAATTGGCATTTCCTTTCCAATATTTCAAGATTTATAATACACTGAGAGATTCATTAAACAAAAATCTTATTAAAACAAACCATATTGATTTGAAAACAAAAGTATTAAAAAAAAGCATTTGAGGCAAATAACAGCAACCAAAATCCTCTATATATTTCAATAAAATCATCCTTACTATGAATTGGGAGGTTTCAGTGTTCTTTGATCTTTCTTCGTGCTTGTCCTTAGATTCTTTATTGAGTCTGCAATTTTATCGATACTATTACACTTGTTTATATTGAAAAAAATCAAACTTATTAATTCCTAATTTTTGGAAATATCCAGCCCATTTACAATGCCTTTTTTGTCCATTACTGAATATAAAAAGCTAGACTTTTGAACCTTAAATATGTTTCTTATAAAAACAAATCAGCTTTGTGAATTTTGGGTTCTCAAAATTTTTCAACTTCGTATTTGTTTTTTTGTTTGTTTTTGTTTTTGTTTTTTTTTGTTTTTGTTTTAAAGTTTTTGACTTAAGCGTCATTATTGAGTCTAGTTTTACAAAACATATGTCCGGCTTACACAATTTGTATGCTAGTTGATATCAATAGTGAGCTTATATTTAGAACTAATATTTTAATGCTAAAAAGCTCATACAATTATAGGTAACCTCTTGAACTACTAGATACAATAATATTCAAAATATTAGTGTGATTTGTAAATACTAAAAGGGTCTGGTATATGTATCTGGCTTGAGTATTAAATAATATGATGGAGCAATCAGTTTAGGGCCTGCCAACGAGAGGTGAAAGACAGATAAACACTACATTTTATTTATTTTTCATTGTCATGGCTTTTTTGACATGGTTTATTCATTAATGAATATATAAATGAGAAGTATTAAATACATTACTTATATTTGCAGTCAAATTCACATTCACCAATTTGACGTTAAATACAAATTATAAAAAGTATAAAATAAATAACCTACATAACAAGGCATGGGAAAGATAATATGTATATAGTCTCAGCGCCATCTAACTAACTATCGAGATGACCTCCGAAGACTGTCAACTGACAAATAAGCGATATAAACAGAGATATAGATATAAATAAATAGCGAACTCGTACAATTGAATTGTTTAGGTCTGCTTAATTTTATATTATAGGTTTAGAATATATGTTAATCATAGTTTTTATCTGTAAAGTGCGTTTCTGTGGATTGAATCAGTCAATTAAAGTATTTACATTTGTTTGACTCTCAATATTGACATTCTTCTTTTTAACAACTGAACAATCATAAAAACTTAGTAACCCACCTCTAGCTAAGAGGTAAATTAAAGGTCATATGCGAACATATTCAATAAGGACGAATTATTATTCCCTTGCAAGTGAATAATACATCATCGATATTTCTTATCCTTTTTTGCGACAAAACTGAACCATACTGACTGTTTAAAGCGATTTATTATTTCACTATTTCACTTTTATTAATGATCGAAGTAAAAAATCAGATTTGATTTTTTTTTTATATCTGGTAGGAAGTGTCCTTTAAAGAATTTATTATTTTCTAACTGTAATATGTTACAATCTTAAACATTAGCAAAATGCATGTAGTTGCAACTGGAACTCACTTACCTGTTATCCGAAATCGAGCCCTTTGGATAAAAATAGTTACGGACAACACAGTTTTTGCTTCTTTCTTTAAGAATTTTCTTTATTCCTTCAGGGACATTTCCTCTATTTTTCTCTAAGAATTCACTAGCGTTGTAATTCACCTATGAAAAAATATATGATCAGATGCTCAGTTAAAATTGTAATCTTTGTTTTATTTGATTCATTTATAAAACCAAAAACAAATATTGAGTACCCCTGAAGGCAACGTGACCGTAATGAAAAATTTCTTCAAATTCTATTATGCTCATATTACGGTATGAAAACTGTTTGTTAAATTACCGAAGCTATAAAAGGGAAGCTACTGGTTCAGTTTTTAATATATCACCCGTTAAATCCAATAGCATTATATGATAACGATAACAATACAAAGTCTTTAATGATTAATACAAACACATTCTGTATTTTTTGTCTTATATGATTGATCAATTGTCTGCATTTCTGTCATATCTGGATATAGAATATTACGAACAGTAGTATCGGTGCCACGGTAGTATTTCTTGGCCCATAAGGGATAATTATAGCCTTTTTAAAATTTTACCCCTTTCTAACACTGCAAAAAATTCTACCTTCACAGTTAACTGAAGTACTTTCGTTTTACTATTCAGAAATGAATATGAATTGTATATCATGACCGTTTATTTTTTTTTACAATTCTTAAAAATCTAATGCGGGGTTCACACATTGCCGATTATTGCTCCCGTTTGAGATCAGACAGCGATACGACACGAAAAGTGAAAAAGTCGGATTAGTATCCTCAATTATCTGGAATGTCCTATTATTGTCTGAACGCAGTCGTTTTAGTTCGTAACAGATTCCTACTGGTCGGGAAGGGTCCGAATAGTTCGGCAAAGCACCCCGACAGTTAGGTGCGTCCCGTAACATTCGGGGAAACTCAGCCGATTTTGTCTAGTCGGATTACAATCGTGCCTATGTCGTGACAGATTCTGCTGTATCGGATCGAATTCCTAACAATGTTCTGTGTATTCGGGACGGTGTCCTGTGGAACGGGAATGATCTGGAGAAGTCCCGACAATAACAGAATACAATACGACTGAGACCAGACAAAGCCGTTTGCAATGCGATAGAGCGGACCGTGATAGGATTACGTTCCGACAGTACCTGATCATCCCGATTATGCCGACAGTTTTCGATCGGATAACTTCCGTCAGCGTCGGTTCACTGTCTTGTCACTATCTGATCTCTGTCGGATTACATTCGGTAGAATCGGGACGCAGTCGTGACAGACTCGGTCGAATTTTACCTGGCGAAAGATACAAATCGAATTTCCATCCACGATTCACAGGATCTTGATCAGACTTTTGACAAATTTTAATCGGGAATGGTCCTGTCAAGGACGGCAGTAAAAATCGTGAATGTGTGACCCCAGCTTAAGGCCACTAGTGCTTTTAGTACTTTTACCATGCCTGTGAATACACAATTTTAAAAAATCGCAAAAATTCATTTTCATCTCTTTGTAAAATTATTTCATATTTTTCTACACCTGATTCATCCCTTAGTTTGGGAAAGTGTGTTCAGTTGGTACTGTATTTTTTGTCCAATCACACTGTTCAGATACATTGACTTAGGTAGGGTACACAAAAGAGCAACCTAACTTCTGGAATGGACATACTACCGTGCCACCTATAAAGGTGTTCAAAAGTCATAAATCAATTGAGAGAAAACAAATCTGGGTTATAAACAAAATCCGGAAGAAACACAACAACTATAAGAGGGAAACATAGGAACAACAGGAACAATAAAATGCATCAAAACGCATAGAAACGAACTATTTGATAACTGTCATTTTCCTGACTTGGTACAGCACATTTTTAGAAAAACATTGTGGGCTGAACCTGGTTTAATAGCATGTCAAAGCCCCCACTTTATGACAATGTTTTAAAAATATTGCTAAAACACTACGAAATACAAATAAAAGCGCCTTTATCCCATTTGACTTCAAAGAACAATCTCGTTACGTTTTCTTGAAGTGAGCCGAATTGGAGAAATATTTATATATAAACGTAGTTCGACTAAAACGAATACAAGCAGGTTGCCAGACTAAAGGACTCAACTCGTGCTTGACTTGGTGAAACTCAAATGAAAGGATATTAGTAGAAATCGATATTTTGGTCTGACATCGATGTATCTGTATTGACACATTCCCCATTTCCATTCTCTATTTTATTATCTGTATATACAGTTGACTCTCGTAATCTCGAACTCAGTTCACTGGAATTTCGGATGAGTAGAAGATTTCTCATGGTCCCAAATTTTGATCCATATTCATTTATGTACTTCGACTCATCTTTAATTCCAAGTTAACCGAGTTCAAGACAACCAGAATCAACTGTTGTATATCATTGAACCTTTTTGTCCTATTTCTCACAATATAGCTATTTTTAAGCAAATTTGATAACAAACGATTTTATAACAAATAAATACCGGCCCAGCATAATGAACAATGGTAAATGACGCAGTATCCACACTCTGGTAAACACCACATTTCTTAATTTTTTCTGTATTATTGTATTCGGTGACAAGCCTAGCTCCATCTGAACTAGAAACCAATGTTTGATCATACATGATAGAGAGTATTCCTGGTTTCTAAAATGAAAAAAAAATACAGATCTGTTACGTTATGATTATTTCTTAGTGTTTTTATCTTTATTATATAACGTAAACAAATGATAATACAGGTGTTATTCTACAGCAAGTATTTTTATCTTGATTTTGTTTTACTATGGAAACAATATGTATTTCTAACTAGGCTTGGACAAACTTATACGTTAGAAAGACAAAGGATGTTAGATGTGCACTGATTGATATTTTAGTCTTTCAGTAATTACAAGTACTCTCAGATCTTTACTTTGCAACTTTTTTGTTTTTACGGGTTTATAAAAGTCTGCCGGATCCGGTATGCGTTTTTGTGCTTTGTATCGATCTGATGAGTAAAGCAATTTTCAATTGATTTTTATAGGTTTTTCTTATAAATGTTGTGATGTAAGACCACTATCCCTGGTGCGGGTAAAGGTTACGCGCTCACAAACATGTTCAACCTCACCACATTATGTATGTGCCTGTCTAAAGTCAAGAGCTTGTAATGAAGTGGTTGTCTTTGTTTCAAGTATGTCACAGTGTTCTCCCTTAATTGTTTTGTTTGATAAATTAGTTCATTAGTTTTCTGAATTGAATTGAATCATTCTTTAAATGCTTTAGTCAACTATAGGGCGAGTTTCTCTCATTGTTGAAGGTCGTATGGTTGCTTATAGTTATCAAAGGTACCAGGATTATAATTTAGTACGCCAGACGCGCGTTTCGTCTACATAAGACTCATCAGTGGCGCTCATATTAAAATTTGATTACTTACATCTACTTCATTTAGACTTATATAGTTGTCTTATTGGCAATACTATCACATCTCTTAATTTTCATAGAGGTAAATGATTTCAAAATTATCCTAAAGTAATATCATATTTAATTGCTTTTGTGTTTTTAAGATAAGAAGTTTCAAATAATGTCATTCGATGCAGGTCTCTACTTTAGGTAAGAGTTCGTGTCGTAAATATGATATGGGTCATTTTCAAAAAATGTCGAATTTTGAAATTGAAAAATTTATTAAAAGTTACTTATTCAAACAGCCCTCTACATAAGCAAATCAAAACAAACAGTACTTTAAGAACAACATATTAAAAGATGCAATCTTAATGATGTCATACAAGAATATCTTGAAACATTTTATGATCGGTGGTACAATATTTTGTCTATCCTGTTACCATTTTCAAAAGAAATTTTGGGTTATTAAGAAAAGGTTTAGATAAAATGTTAAGCTTGTTTTACGTTACCAATTAGATGGTTTTCAAGAGAATAAACTTCTATATATATTCATTCTGTAAAATAATAGATTATTTGCCAATTTTCTAGGTTGTACTGAAAAATGCATCTAAAAATTGGTTTTCAAAGGTTGTAAAAATTACCACCAGTAACGCAAGTCTAAGATAGCAATTTATATTGTTCGGCCTTTTTTCATCCTTTCAAATAAACCCAACATCAAGTAAATTCCTCATAAGTTAGTTTACCTTTTCTCTTTATTTCGTTGGTAACAGGAACGTACGTTTCTGATGTATCACTATATAAAAGTCTATCCTGTTACCTTTTTGTCTATCCTGTTACCGATATCAGTATTGCACCTGCAAATGCTTAATTGGGAAGATTAAGACGTTATTACCTTAAGATGAGTTCAAACAATGAAATATTTTATTCGTTCTCCTTCTACATGTTAAGATAAAAAAATTAACGACGTTTTTGTCTATAATTGTCTATCCTGTTACTGTAACCATAGCAACCATAGTAACAGGATAGACATAACAGGATAGACAAATTTCTTCGTTTTTGATTGCTGTTGTGAAATAACTACTCCCTTTGGTGAAGTGATTATGGGTTTCTATTGTGAATTTGGTTTCCAACACGTTATTGCACTTTTTACAACCATACTGTTAGTGTAATTAATCAAAATGGTTGGTAACATCATAGACATGAAAAAAAGTACGCTCTATTTTTTTCACTTAATGTCTTGAAATTTCTTTTCTCTACACTGTCGTTCAAGAATCGAGGCGTTTTAAATGTAAAGATTACTTTGCATTTTTGAAATCAACACTGACTGATTCAATATTCATAGGGAGAATAATTTAACGACTGATTTAAGTAGCGGTAACAGGATAGACATGAACATCCTGTACGCTGATTGAATTTAGTTTGTAGATAATCTATTACATACAATGATAAAGAAGCTACGATTTTTCGTTAAAATTATAATTTACGTTCTTAAAAAGTCCCTTTTGCAGATATCAAGGCGATCAGAAAATCGGAAAAAAAATCATTTGATGTGTTTTTCTGACAATGTACGCACACACATACCCCCAAAATTGGACTTAAATGCAGTTTAATCTTATCAAAATAGATGTAAGGTGTGTTTATTATTAATGTTCTGAATCACAAATCCGACAAGCTTTCATTTAAACCATTACAACTGAAATTTCCATTAGAAATAAAAAAAAACTTAGCATGGGTGTACTGAAAATTCGACATTTTTTTAAAATGACCCATATAAATGTATCGTATTTACAACTTGTCGTTTCAAAATCAAATGTTTACAATATATCAATGCATTTTTCTTCTTAATAGTGAAACTTGTGTACAAGTTAATTAAAATGTATATCATGCGCCCACAAGCATGCTAAAGCAAAGTAAAAACAAGCTACATTTATTTACTGTGAGGAAAAACAAATGATGTATATTTTTCAAGGACAGGCGTGCCTAAGAGGTGCAATGTAACATTCGAAAATATTCAGGAAATAGTTTGTTTTGAAAATCTCTGGAGGTGTGTACTTTTCACATAAATCACATCAAAGTTTTTTTTTTTTAAAGAAACCCCTGATGACAAGGTTTTGCATATTCAAATATAACAGTCTCTGTCAATACTGTCTTAGAATTTTTTTCAAAGTTATGGTGAAGATATATCATTTAACATAATGAAATATTAGATTATTAAAGCTGTGTAAAAGCTGTATAGTGAGTTGATAAGTACAAAACATAGATAATTACTTCAAATATAAGATCAATAACTGGTTTGTTATTATTGAAAGGATTCGCTGGCAAAGGTATATCTTCGTTGACATACTCATTGTTTTCTAAGATAAATATCTGTTCTTGGAGATAGCGATGCATTTTTTCATTTGTGATGTTAATAAATAACTGCTCTAAGCTGTTGTTTTCTATCAATCTCTCAAATCCGCTGATGTCGAGGATTCGTAGCTGTCTGTAAAAAGAGAATGTACTACCGCCGCCATTGGTAATGGAAGTCTGGACAGCGTTTACAAATAAGAGTTGTAGACCTTCATTAATAATAATAATATTTATTTTCGGAAATAAAGAAAAACAGTTTTACGAAATTATAGCTAAATAAAAATTATAATGCAGAAGTTTTAAATTTACAAAAAAATTGTTCAACACCTAAAACACTTTTTTTTTTAAATTTTTAAATAAAGGAATACCTCAAATGATGCCCTTGTTTATTTGATGTATTGTTACTGTTTAAAATCTTTAATGCATTGCCTTAACAATACAATCTTTCACATCAGCAGATTGAATCTGGTTTAACGGTTTTCTAGTGATCTGACCTATTGAATAAAGTTTTTTTACTGTCATTAACAAATACTGTGTTAAATAAATACCTGTCACCAGTTAAATTGATTCTTTCTTTGATGCTCTTGTTTATTTGAGCGATAACAGCATTGAACACCCATGAATACAAAGCTTTCACAATAGAATCTCTCACATCAGCAGCTTGTATCTCACTAAGACTTTTTTGGGTAATTTGACCTATTGATAGGTAGAGTTAAAAAAAACGTGTCATTATGTATTGTCTTTAGAAGCTAATGAACTTAAATTATATAAATACTATCAATTTTCGACAGAAGTCCAAATATGTGGTAAAAATATACGTTGTACAATATAATTAATAATGGAAACAGGAAATATGTCAAACATAAAACAACTTGACGTATGAGCAGAAAACAGCGCAAGGCAATAAATGGGTCTCCAACTCATTGAGAAAGTCCCACACCCAGCGCCGGGCTATAACTGATTCCTAACAAAAATGTGTACTATTTCAGCAAAATAAACGTTCTTATTCTTTTTCTTTCTTTTTTGTTTTGATTTTCAATGATTTTAACTTTCATATAATTACTATCCCTTTTTAATATTTTAATAAATGAGAAGTTTATATTAACAATTATTATACCTCGAACACATATAGGAGGTCCTGTTGTAAATATTTGCTTAATTTCGTTAAAATCGTTCGCAGCATCCAACCCTAGTAACGGGATTGCTAGAAATATAAGCAAACACATAATAATTGTCTGAAATAAAAGCAATTACCAAAATCTGTTTCTTACTTCTGATCATACATTCTGAACGTTTCCACTTATAAGAACGCTTAGTCTTCTATATTTCAATATATAAGTAAGATGTAATAAGATTACCAATTACAAATCCCAATTTTTTTTTAAATCGTATTTGAATGAAGGAACTCAACAAGTACACATTGGTAATGCTCATTCTGAAAAACTTTATAACACGTATGGTGTCCCCCCAAAGCTCCATATTAGGACACCTTCTGTTTATATTATACATAAACGACCTACCTATCTATATGAAAAATTGTTGCACTGGCTTATATGCTGATGATGCAACTTTACATTTTTTTCTGGTAATTGTAATCAAACTCTTCAGTCAAAGGTACAAGAAGATTCACATGGTGTTGGGGAATGGTGGAATGATAACAATGTTCATCAATAAAAATAAAACGAAATATATGATTATTGGAACAAAGCAAAGTGCAATGCCACATTACAATGAGAGTTGTTTAACTATTTTTAACAATCAAGTGATGCAATTCTCAACATGCGAAAGTCTCTTAGGCTTTAAAATTGACCCTTCCCTCACCACTGGGTCGATGTCACTGCTGGTGGAGATTTATTTCCCCGAGGGTTTCACCAGCCCAGTAGTCAGCACTTTTGTTGACTTGAGTTATCATTGATATGTTCATAATTATAAATCAATTGTTAACAAAACTTTGAATTTTTGAAAAAATAAGGCTTTTCTACCTCAGGAATAGATTACCTTAGCTGTATTTGGCAAAACTTTTAGGAATTTTTGGTTCTCAATGCTCTTCAACTTCGTACTTTATTTGGCCTTTTATAACATTTTTGAGCGCCACTGATGAGTCTTTTGTAGACGAAACGTGCGTCTGGCGTACTAAATTATTATTCCTGGTATCTATGATAAGTTTATTCACATGGACAAACCAAATTGATGTGATCTAGACTGCAGAAAATTGTTCTATAATGTTTATATCTTGCCACTAATTGATTATTGTTGTATAGTGTAGAATAGTTGTAGCAGTGAGGGTTTAAATAGAATATTAAAATTACAAAAGAGAGCTGCAAGATTAATACTAGAAAAAGACCCTTTCACTCCTTCCGAGCCCTTATTCAAACACTGGATGACAGTTCAACAGAGAATAAAATATCACAAGTTTGTGATGACATTTTAGTGCATTAAAAATGAGATGCCCCATCATATCTTACTAACAAGTTTCATTATTTTATTTTAACGATTGTAGGTCATCACACGATCTTCAACAGTGAGCAAAACTTTCATCGCATAGTAGGTTATTAAGAGCCTGGAAATGACAAATGTAAGATAATTCCAAGAAAAAAACAATGGGCTGATATATGCTCAAAAAAATCAAACGAAAACAAATATGATACATATGAACAAACGACAACCACTGAGCTACTGGTGTATTGTTTTTTCGTATATAAAATCAGTTGTTTCTTTTGGTTTGTGTTGCTTCGTCTTTTGTTTGTTTTCTGTGTTGTCTTATAATGGTTTTATTTTGCCTTTGAATTATCAGGGTTTTTTTCCTTTTATGAGTTTTAATATCGCTTTGGCATTTTTATTTACTTTAAGAATTTGCCCGTCATATTTATCATAATGGTTGTTGTAAAACTATTTATAAATGACACAACTCAAATATTTCTGAGATACCAGAGATTAATTATTCTGCTAACCTCGTCGTAAGGATTTATCACCATCTTCACCATCTACAATTCTTACGCCATACGTGTTGTCATCCATGTCCTCAAACTTAATATTACCTAGATGTAAGCAAGCTGCTACAATTTTCAGGATCTCAGATATTTCCTAAATAAAAAACAAGTCATAATACTAATAAAATGAATATGAATGAAAGAATTGGTTGATAGTAGATTCTAAACGCCTAGTTGTAAATTTTTCTTGTATATTGACAACAATTCAACTGGCATTCTTCATAACCTACTTTTCATTAATTCTACAATGATAATTTGAAACCATTATGAAACCCATTTATTCCCAAGAGATTACCACAGATATATTTGGGTATAATGTTTAGATATATTTAGGTCGTGTTGTTCTTCGCGCGTTTTAAAGATTCTTGGCCTTCAAAGTTTAGAATCTGGGTCCTCCCGTTGAAGATTGAATCAAGAAATTGCTTAGGATGCATAACATGTAAAGTGTAATTCAATTTAACGATAAATAAACAAGATCAACTTGCTTTGACAGGGAAAAGGCAGGAGATTGATGGGACACATAGATGGTCTTTTACGCATTTTCTTTTGAACCCTCAAACAGTTGACAACTGTGTTTTTTTTATAGATAATACGATACATAATAGATGAACCCTTCAATTATGAAAGATAAATAAACCTTCATTAACTTCATGTTCATAAATTCTATATTGAAATGGTATATATTAGATACAATTAAGAGTTTCATTTATCAAACCGTGTTGGGTTTTTTTTGTTGGTTTTTTCACCTTACTGCAGTAGTGATAATTTACTGCAAAGCTCTGATTCCTTTCACGGATTTGGCTATACTTTTTGGACCTTTTGGATTATAACTCTTCATCTTTTATATGAGCTTTGGATTTCAAATATTTTGGCCACGAGCATCACTGAAGAGACATGTATTGTCGAAATGCGCATCTGGTGCAAGAAAATTGATACCGTTAATTTTATTACTACTAGTATCTACTAGTATCTTAAAACTCAATTATTTGGAATAGTGTAGATGTGGGTTTAAAAAGGTACACCTTACTACAGCAGTGACAATTTGTTAATTACCGTTTCATTAAAGCCGATTTCTGTTAAGATTTCAAGGCCTTCAAAAAACCTTTCTCTATATTGCTGTTTTTCTTCTTTTTCCCAAAATCTAGTAGTGTCGTTAGGTCGAATCCTTTTATCTTCAGCCATAATTCTATAAAAACACGGCAAGACTTCGTAAGTAAGTGAGAAAAATGAAATCACTTTGTGTCAATATAGCATTTTGCGTTACAACAATAACATAAAATTATGCAAGATTTTTTTTTTAGGAACCTACATTTATGCACATTTTTAGGGAAGACGAGTTAATCGATCTATGTTAAAATTACTAAATTACGAAAATATGTCAGGGCTACTTTTGAAACAACTAAAATACAAATGAATTGCATTTAAGACGAAAAACATTAAACTAAAATCATATATAAGATTAACAATCTATATTTGAATTAAATAAGTTAAAGGGAAAAGCGAAATATATATAATTTATTATCAGATAAACTTTGAGGTCGTCATTGATACTTTTAAAAAATAAATCATGATCTTGTACCTGTATGCAGATGGTGTTTTTAAGGAATAATGTTTTTCCAAGTATTGTTCATCATATCCAGCAAAAAATGCATAAAATATGTGGAAATTCTTCTCTCCTGGTTTATGTTGTACGACACGGGATTTCTCTACCACAAATGTTTTCACTGATCCTACAATAGTTTATTCAATTGACATATGCATCATAATCTAAATCTAAAATATCAGTAAGTTTTCAATATATAGGTGTATGTGAGGAGAATATTGGATTAAAGTCATAAGAAACGAGTGACCGGTGAAAAATATTGTTCTTCCAATTATTGAACCAAAGCATACAAACATCTTAAACTTAGTCTTCTGTTCAAGAATTTTTCGTTTTTTTTCGCATAAATTTCGTTTAATCGTCAATTTTTTTTCAATCGGTCAGTGTTGTGAAAATATGGCAGATATTTAAAGTTCGTGTTTTGAACATGTGAAGCCGAAATTTAACGATTGTCACCTGTTTGTCAACAATCAACAAAAAAGCAAGGAAATTGAGGACGTGTTTAACATGTAAATTCAGATAATAGTTTATTTTAAGGACCTCCATGCGTATTGCGATCACCGGATTTTTACGAGATGGGTTACACTGAAGTCACTTTGCATACAGAAAATATGTCGGGGGAATTGCTTCCTGGAAGGCAGCAATTAAAATAAAGTAAACTTCTTCTAAATATGAATAAATTAAAGAATTTTCTTCAGAAAAAAGTATATGTACATAAGTTTTATAATGAAAACTATCCATTGAGTTATAAAAAAACATATGCATCATTTTTTTTAATTTAAGGCTTCTTATGACTTTAAACTTATCGATAAAATGACTTGCATTAACATCTTACTGAAGACCTTTAACCTAAAGAATTTTCTGGAACCTGCTGTACTTTATTCCTTTTTGAAATACAGCCGAAAAACAGCATACCTGATATACTAACTTATATTTAGTTTTTTATATTTGAGAATCAAAACCACTAATTCATAGCTTTCTAAATTCTTTTTAAAACTGCATACATTCATAGCAAGCTTTAGTCATTTCATATTAAAACTTGACGTTTTCGTGATTTGTGCAAAATACAATTAATTGCATATTAGAGCGCACTTGTTCTTTAGTTTGCCGCGATATAGCCGCGGTTTGCTGATGCAGCATAAAACAATCACCAATCAAGTAATTGGAAGTTTAATAGTAGAAAAATAGGTACTTCTGTACTGTGCAACAGGAAATAAACTCATCATAGATACCAGGATTAAAACATTTTGCATTTACTTCTACAAAAGACTCATCATTGACGCTCGAATAAAAAAATGTTTAAAAGGCCAAATAGACTACGAAGTTGAAGAGCATTGAGGACCACAAATTTATAAAAGTTATGCCAAATACAGCTAGGGTAATCTATTCCTGAGGTAGAAAAACCTTAGCTTTTCAAAAGTTCAAAGTTTAAATAACAGTTAATTTATAATTATGAACATATCAATGATAACTCAAGTCAACACAGAAGTGCTGACTACTAGGCTGGTGAAACCCTCGGGGAAATAAATCTCCACCAGCAGTGGTATCGACCCAGTGGTTGCAAAAAACTCATCATAGATACAATTCCCTCGGAAAACATTCCCTCTAATTCTAATTTGATGATAACTGTTTTACTTATGAAACTTTCAACAAGGAGTCTACAGTTACCCCCAATCTTTGCACTTTCATTTGATACCAATCTATCCAAATATATTAATTAATGAGAAAGTTAAAGATCTGCGTTTAAACTTTTATTTAGTACTATCTTTGTGATCTTTTATTCCGAACCTAAACTAGTGATTCTTCAAATGCGTACTTTATTTGATCTTTTAACTTTTTAATTAGAGCGTCACTGATGAGTCTTTTGTAGACGAAACGCGCGTCTGGCGTAAATAAAACATTTCAATCCTGGTATATATGATGAGTTTATCTATACCTTAAACAATGCATATGTTTATGTAATATATAGACACTGACCGGTTATGACATAGGCCTATCATTTTTTGAATCGTAATTTACACACTTCTGCAAGAAGTTTAATATATTGACTAATTTCTATTCATTTGCTTACAAAACTTAAACATCGATTTTTGTCTTTTGTTATGTGTTGGTACAAATGAATTAAAGTGAGTATGAAACTTAAAAGTAAAAAATAAAATTATGCAAATGTTTCTTATAGCTAAATAGCTAGTTTCATTATAAAACTGATACACATGTACTGTTTTGTGAAGAAAATTCGTTAATTTGTCCTAATTAAGAAGCAGTTTACTTTTTCTGAATTGTTTGCTTACTACTGTTATCACTAGCCAGTCAGCACTGATGTTGTGAGTTCGAACCCCGCTCATGCAAGTGAACTCGACTCCAATCTTAATTGATTAGGATTCTCAGTTTTCATATCGAAGGTCGGTGGTTTCTCAGGGCACTCCGGCTTCCTGCACCAATAACAACTGGCCGCCACGAAATAGCCTAAATGCCGTGATTAAAAGAGGCGTTAAAACACCAAAAATCAAATGAATTGTTAGCTTCCATCCAACGATTCAACGACATGTTTTTCGTTTGCAGTTACTTCACCTTGATCTTTCTTGTAAACACCTGGTGGTCGCATTTACGCAAGTGCGAAAGGAAGACCCCAATTTGGCAGAGAGAGTCAACAAACGCAAACATCGCTCCGTCAGCGAAAATATATATATCTATATTGTACATGTTTTACACGTGCTTAAGTGTACCTGAATATCCATGCTTCTTTGTTGATTATTTACAAAGGTAGCCTTCGGTTTCAAAACACGACTATTAATTAGCTGCCATATTTTCCCAACAACACTGACCGAGTGAAATATTTTTTAGACGAATATATGAAATGAATGCGTTATGTATGTAATTATGGTGCACAGAAGAATAAGTGTATGATAAACGCATGCATTCGTTCGAGAATAGGATTAGGTTTATTGTCAACAGTCACTCGTTTCATATGACTTTAATCAATCAGGTCGTTGCTAATTGATAAAATTATATGTGTGTTTGCAATGAGAAGCAGTTGTTAACCAGACTGATTTCAACAACATCAATTGAACTGAAAATACAAATAATACTTCACAAAAGTTTGAGCAATTAATAAAACGCTCACCTCCAATTAGAATTCTGCCGTCATATGAAAGTTCTATCAGTTTCACAAAACGGCTTGAATTGTTGTTCAGTGTTGTACTAGCATTGCCAAATAGTTCTATCAAAGGATTGACCTAGATGAAAAATGAATATTTTGAATCTACATGTATAACTTTTATCAATGAACATCAACTAAACATGTCTTAAAATAAATCGGAACAAGGCATCCTTTAAATCAATGAATTGATATGTGTACTTTGAATCTTTACTTTTATTGCATAAAACATTCATAAGTATTATTTTGGATTATTATTGTTTGTTTATTTTATAGAATGGCACCTATTCAAAAACCGTATGTCGATTAGTAAAGTTGACAGTTTAAAGCTTTCGTATCAAAATGAATACAGACTGATAATAAAGTTTTAAAAGTTCTGATAGTTAAACAAAACTTTCTTTTGAAAAGAAAATATAACAAATTATTACACTCAATTGATGTGTTTTATACTTGATTTATACAAAATGAGTGTTCATTTTACTATTTATACCAAATGTCTATAATATACTAACACGGTTAAGCTTCTTGACTAAATCTTCGATTTCACATTGCGATCTTGCTGTCAGGTGCTTTAATATATGTTTCGTACTTTCGGTTTTTCCTGCTCCCGAGTCACCAGTCACAAGAATGCACCGATTAGTTTGGTCTTCCTGTAGACGGGTATAAGATTCTTCAGCTGTCCAGTAAATATGTGGTGGATCACGGGTTTCACAATAATCGATTTGCTTTAAAAGAATAAGTCAGTTGGAATATTATAACTCAGGTACCAGTAGCAAATGAAGGAGTGAACAATAAATGAGACAAGGTGTGTGAACAGAAAAAAAAAACATATACTGCGATATATTCCTAATACTTTATGTTATTTTATAAACAAAACAAAGAACCACAACATTTAGGTGTATATATACAGACAAATTTATATATACACATACTAAATCATCTGTCTACAAATATCAAGAACACACTGAAGACATAAACCGGTTTTAACATAATTGCTCACAAAGTCTAATTCAAAAAAAAATAATTGAAATCAACGTTCAAACCTAGTATGATCGCTTTGGATAAATCTGCAATTTTTATGCGTGTGCATGTAAAACAAATTTCTCGGTGGAGGGGTCTTAATACTGCACAAAGAACATTTTCCAAAATACATTAAAAGTGTAAAAGTCTTTGTTAACAAACACATTTGACAAACATGTCGAACAACTGATGTTCTTAAACCCTACTGACTACTATTGACGATTTCCGAATAAATTGATCACCAATTGTAGCAAAATGGACCTTAATATTAATTTAATACCAACAATTATTTGTTACATAGTGTGCTAGTGACCTCATATGATATATATGGAGTCACTATTACACTATGTAACGAATTTAACTTACTGACTATCTTAACATATGATAGTTATACTAGTGGCTAGTGACAACACACCACAACTAATAAGCCCTGCCTACTAACCTAATACGGAACATACACGGTCTCCATGCGCTTGTTTGTAACCAATAATATTCCCAGAATAGGAGGTGAGATATATGTGTATAGGCGAGGGAAGAACAAACTTTTTTCGAATACATATCTAACATTGTTGGGTTGATGTTTAGGCGAAATGTATATACAAAATGTACACAGCCATGTATCCCCATCACTGATTTGTTGTAGAGTTGTCACTGATTCAGACGTACTTATAAATGTAATTATTTCTGTGACTGTATCTTACATTAATTTGTAGGATCCTTTATTTGTAAGTATGTAAGGAATAAGAAATTGAGTGGGTAAGGGTATGTAACCCAGTGGCAAATATTACATGCATATCAGAGCAAGAGCATCTTATTGCTGCATGAAACTTGATACTGTATATAAAAAGCAAATAAGTGTTGTATTATTGATTTGCTGCCTACAAAATAACATTTATATTTACAAAATAATAATGAAAAAAGACAGAAAATAGAGGTAAGAATACTTTGAAGCAAAAATTAAAAGATGTTAACTTACTTTGGTCATATATCATGAAGTTCTTCAATGTGTAGATTTGAAAAAATCGTGAAAAACGGTATTCATCAGATGAAGATGTTTTAAAAAATATCATTTATGTCTTGAACACATGTACATGTACAGCATAGAACAGAAAAATCACATACCAATATGTCATGGTGGTATTAAAAGTACGCAAATAGAAAGTGTGCAAATGTTTCATACAAAGCTTTCGAACTTTACAAGGAACTTTGAGAGGAATGCCAACTAAAAAAACGTAGAGCTGCTACATTAAAGGTATTTTTGTTATAGATATAGGAAGATGTGGTATGAGTGCCAATGAGACAACTCTCCATCAAAATAACAATTTATGAAAGTAAATCATTATAGGTCAAGGTACGGCCTTCAGCACGGAGCCTTTGCTTACACCGAACAACAAGCTCTAAAGGACCCCAAAATTAATAGTGGAATACAATTCAAACGGGAAAGCCAAACAGACTTGGGGTCAATTACATTGGAATGTAATTAATTAAATTACACATTAAATTTTATCAAAATATTTTTTTAACAATATCAAACATGTATATAAAAATATGCACGACGTACCGATAAGCATAGTTTAAGCGTTGCATTTGATAATCATTAGTAATTTTAATGTTTTGTTATTTAGTCTGCATATATCTGGTCTGAACACTTTGACAGCAATTCTAAAGTTTTTCGACAGGAGCTTATGTGGCAGATATTGCTTGATCAGAACATGGAGGTTCCATGATTAGAAGATGTGTTGATAGGAAAGGCAATTTGTTCATAATTACTTGCCAATACATTAAGGGGTAGTTTGACATCTCAAAAATGAAATCATTTAAATAAAACATAATATAAATAAAGAAATTATATAGAAATTAAAAGTTTGTTTTTTTTTACTTTAAAAATATTAAATAGTGTGCTTGTCACAATATTGAAAATAATTTTTAGTACAAACAATGTACATAATGTCTAAATATTAGCAATACATGTATTTCACTAATTAGATAAAAATACATGTAAAAGTGGCATTGTCTCTTGCCATTTTAATCTGATTAATTGCTGTTTGTTTTTACAGCTATTTTTTATTTCTATAATCCTTTTGTGTATACTAATTTGACATAATAATTGTGTGCAGTGATTTTAAATTCTAATTACCTGTATAAGAAAAAAAATTCACTGTGACACATTTTTTTTGGTTTTGTTTAACAAGGTGGTTAATAACTTATCAATCTATTTAGCTAACAAAGATCTTTCTAAAAAAAACTGAACAACACATACATAAATATTCTCACATTTTTTTTTAATAATAAGGTAATAGGTCAAATAAATAATATAAAAACTTCAGAATAAATGACAGACTTCATATATTAAAGAAGTATGTGATATCAATATTTTAAAAATAAATATAATTGAACAATTTATATTATTAAACACAAATCCTTATCTTTAACACAATAAAAGTACATGTAGTTCAAATGTAATTCAAAAGTAATTGAGCATTACATGCTTTTTTCAATGTAATTAATTAAATTACCATTACATGTAATTAGAAAATGCTCAATTACACATTACATTGAATTACATAGAAAATTGTAATGCATTACACTTACCATTACATTTTCGATTACCTCATCCCTGAAGCCAACAGTAAACACGTATAAATTACACGAACAAACGACAACTACTGTACATCAGATTCCTCTTAGTTAAGTCTATAATAAGCAAAGAGTTCAATTGTGCGAGGACAGGTTGATTTGATATAGACAGGGCAATTATGTAACTGTTGATATCACCCAAAACTTGTCATGAAAAATAAGTAAATTCACAGTGGTCTAAATATCCGTTTATATGCCTTTTAGTCATTATCACTTTATACTTATTGTAATCAGGGATTTTACAAAATCCCTAGCTCTATTTTCAGTGATTTTGTAGAATCCCTAACAATTTCAGGGATTTTACAAAACCACTGAAACTGTTAGTGATTTTACAAAATCACTGATTAGTCCAGTGATCTTACAAAATCCCTGACTACAAATTCCCTGTAACATATACAACTCGTCTAAACATGCACCAAACAATGTTAGATCTGTAAATTTGCTTTCGCAATTTTTTGGTTCTTCCCTCGCCGGGATATATATATAAACAAGTCCAAATTGAAAACAACGTTCAAACCCCTATGATTGCGTTGGATAAAAACCGCAATTTGTATACGTGTGCATGAAACAAATTTCATTGAAGAGGGGTCTAAATACAACACAAACAACATTTTCAAAAAGACCAAAAGAGTGAAAAAAATATATTTTAACAAAACGCATTTGACAAACAGGTCGAACAACTGATGTTCTTAAACCTTGCGGACTGCACTTGACGATTGCCAAATAAATTGACCCCAAGATGCAAAAAAAATGGATCTCTATATCAATCTTATACCGAAAACAATAAATTTGCGGCAAAGATGGAAAACCACAACATGAGGTGCTTATTTTTGTTAACATCATATCCGCATTTCGATAATAAATGTCTCTTCAGTGATGTTAAGGATCGAACAGTATTTGGAAGGCCATTAAATGTACCTCAATTTAGGATAGACTCTTGAATTAATATATATATATGCTGTTGTAAAGACGAATTATATATACAGAATGTGTTTTCAGCCTTAGTTTGTATCCCTATCTCTGGTTATCTAATGAATAAAAACTGTCGTAGAGTAGTCAATGGTTAAGACGTTCTTATAAAAAATAATTTCTGTGACTGCATCCTACATCAATTTGTTAGATCATCTACGATAGACAATTCAGTTGATCTGGAAACATTCCATCATCATGCTTTATATATCATGTACTGTGTTACAACGCTAGATTAAAATATGTCGAGAAAAAGTAACACCCAGCAACCGAAAGCTTTATTTGTGTAGCACCTAGGTGGTGGAATGGTCCAGAGCGTTGGGTATTGTGCAAGTAGATGTGTTGCAACGATATCTCAGTAGCATGATTTCGAATCTCGGTTTGGAAGAACAATAAATTGCTTCAGCAAATATACAGATCTTACATTGTTTAGACGTTTTATATATAGATAAGGACAAGTGGTATGATTGCAAATGAAACAAGAAATCGGCGTACACAGTATAATGTAGATGTAGGCAAACTATGTCACCCATACAGTCTTTAGCATAGTAAAAAACACGCTTAGCGCATAACAAAATTTACAAGGTCCCAAAGTAGGGGCGAAAAATGGCAAAAAGAAATTCAAACATAAACTGACAAACCCTTTACTAAAACGAAACCAACAGGAAAACAACAGTTCATAAAACACAACAAAGAAAAATTAAGATATAGCAAACAAATGAAAACAATTCCCTCCAAATATGATGTACAGCAAGAAAGGACAACAACCGAAGTAGCCGAATTCCATGGAACAAACTCACACAGAATGTATTGACAAAGGTTTTTTGCGCATTTTTTACGTTTATTTCTTTTGTTTTAGCTTATTTTATGTCCTTATCGGTTTTTATTAAGGAAGACAAGAACAAAATATAACTCACCTCTGTATCATATAAATTTGGGATGGTCTTATAGGGATTGATTGCAATTAAAACATCTCCTATATACGTCTGAAATTAAAAACAAAATAAAACAAAATATGTTACATGTATAACTACTGATACTTCTTAATATTTTTCTTCTTTGACCATAATTCTATAAGACATGAGTCGGATTTTGCCATAGAAATAAATTTCTAATTCATGAGTGTTTCTCGTTTTTTATATAGATATGACCTTTGTTTTTCCTGTTAGAAATAGTTAAACATTAAACGTTGTTGGAGCCCTTTACAGCTTGCTGTTCGGTGTGAGAGAAGGCTCCGTGTTGAATGCCATACTTTGACCTGTAATGGTTTACTTTTACAAATTTTGAAAATAATCAAATCTTTAAGTCCAAGGTTTTTTGAAGTTCAATGACATATTCAATTGCCAAAAAATATTACACGTAAGAAAAATTCTAGTGACAGTATTATAGTTTAGTTAAATAGATAAAGACAACAGTAGTACACCGCTGTTCGAACAAATCCGGGTTACAAACTAAAACTGAGGGAAACGTATCAAATATAAGAGAACTACGACACAACAAAAACACAACATTAAAATGTAAAACACAGAAACGAACTATAATATAACAATGGCCATTTTCCTGACTTTGTACAGGGCATTTTAAGAAAAAATGGTGGGTTTGTGGCATGCCAAACCTCCGGCTTTAATAGCAATGTTAATTATAACATTATAATGACAACATTACATGACAGGACTACAATACAAATAAATGGGATAAAATATAGGACAGAGAAACAAACGAATACTAGCAAAAAAAAAGTACCAGGTTAAAAATTTTATACGCCAGACGCGCCCCACGTCCAAAAAAGACAAACCGGCGACGCTCAGATGAAAAACGTTTGAAAGCCAAACAAGTACAAAGTTGAAGATTAACGAGTACCAAAATTTCCAAACAGTTGTGACCAATACGGCCAGGGTTATCCGCCTGGGACAAGAAAATCCTTATTATTTAGAATAGTTCATTCCTTTGCAAACAATCAATTTTATAAAATGACTACAAAATAAATATACATGATTTAACTGAAGTGGTGACTAGCAACAGAATAAAAACGGGTACATTACAAAAATATACAGCCGTGTTAGCCAAAGCCAGTGCAACACACAAAGTACAAAGTGACGTCACATTTGAATTACTACAACGAGTTCCCAAAATTAAGAAAGACTTTGAATGAAATTCAAGATTAGATTTGTATGACTTATCTAACATTTATTAATAATAGTGAAAATTACAATACTAATTAATGTCAAATTGTAGTAGTAATTAGATAATTAATTGTATTATCTAGCTATGTCGGTGTTTTCGATCTGAATCAAACTGTAAACCAATTATATCGTGTAAATTTCGTTGATCCAAACTAAAATGTATAAATGAACTGGATGATTATTTTTTTTTACCATAACACACGAATACAACAGAAAAAAAAGATTTACACCTACAAACGTTAAGACATGTGACAAAATCCGATGACAATATCAAATATAACGTAATGACAAACCACAATCTAACACGTGGTAAAATGTCTATTCTTAATGGTGTCCGTAAAATTTACGGAGTGTCATTTTTAATTTGTTCTACTCATAACTTTGTTGGAGCAGTTTCTGCGTTAGGGGCACACTCCTGTATATGAAGTCCGTATAGTGTGAACATGCACGATAATAACGTTTCAATTGAGATATGTAAACACCATACGAAGGGGCAGAAGGTATCATGTTACTGCTGAGAAATGGGATATTGATAATTGGGAAGTTGAAATCGTCCCGTTTATCATAGATTTTCGTGTGAAGTCGTCCATCTGTGTCAATATTGAGGAAAAGATCAAGGTATGAAGCAGTCCTTCTTGTATCAGTAGTATCCTTAATTTCAAGTTCACTAGGATATATGAGATGCAAGTATTGGCTGAAATATGGGTTATTTAATAGGACATCATCAATATATCGGAAAGTAAAATTAAAATATTTCGCAAGGTGCTTTTGTTGTTTGTCTATTAGAAGGTTTTGAATGAACTCTGCTTCATACAAGTACAAAAACAAATCGACTAGTAGGGGTGCACAATTAGTACCCATTTAAATACCGACTGTCTGTTGAAATATGATTCCTCCAAACTCAACAAATATATTGTCGATCAAAAAGTCCAGTATTTTGATAATATCATCTTTAGTTTATTTTCTGGTAGATTCAGTGTGGTTCTTCACAAAATATGAATTATTATAACTCAAAATAAGAAATGTGTATCTACGATTCCCATAAATAGACAATGCTTAAAGAACAAGGTGGTTGTTGATTATGTGGTTTTTGCAAGGGTTTTTCCTAAGATTTGTTTGATGTCACCTATTTGTGAAGGAGGGCTATTAAAATTAATATGCAGATTATCAATAATATCTGTTCTGATTATTTTTTTAAATCAATAAAATCTAAATTTATTATCCAGTTTAAGAAAACATCGACTCATAATTCACAAAATAGCAAAAAACACAATTAACTTTCTCATGAGCTTTTCTCATCATTTAGTGTCCGCCGTTCGTGGTCGTTAACTTTTACAAAAATCTTCTTCTCTGAAACTACTGGGCCAAATTTAACCAAACGTGGCCACAATCATCATTGGGGTATCTAGTTTAAAAAGTGTGTTCGGTGACCTTGCCAACAAACTAAGAGAGCAGATATGGCTAAACATAGAAATAAAATGTAGATTTTGGCCTATATCTCTGAAGCCAAAGCATTTAGAGCAAATCTGACACGAAGTGAAATTATCCTTCAAGTAATGATCTATCTGCCCTAAAAATTTTAGATATATCGGACAACCTGTTGTTGGGTTGGAGTATCTAGTTTAAAGACCCCGACCGCTGACCAATATTGTCGTCATGGCTAAAACAATTGCATAGGGTAAAATGCAGTTTTTGGCACACATCTCTGAAAACGAAGCATTTAGA
This sequence comes from Mytilus edulis, assembly GCA_019925275.1. Lineage (NCBI taxonomy): Eukaryota > Metazoa > Mollusca > Bivalvia > Mytilida > Mytilidae > Mytilus > Mytilus edulis. Next base: position 58,338,555 of record CM034355.1, read on the forward strand.
GCAAATGTAATGTGATAAAATTGTTCATTATGTCAAGATCTATCTTCCCTGTAATTATCAATCAATGACCAATCAGGCAACGTGTTATTGGGTTGCTGCCCTTGAATTAGAATTTTTAAGAAAATTTGGCAGCTTTTGGTTATTATCTTGAATATTATTATAGATAGAGATAAACTGTAAGCAGCAATAGTGTACAGCAAAGTAAGACCTACTAATAAGTAAGCATGACCCCTTAGGAAATTAACCATTTAAAGTCAATTTTTAACACTTTTTACAAAATATTTTCCATTTTAATTACTGTTACAAGTTCTTTACAGAAAGAGATAATTGTAAGGAGCAAAAATGTTAGATCAACAGACACATCACCATCACCAAAACATAATTTTGTCATGAATCCATCTGTGTCCTTTGTTTAACATGCACATTAATATAGACCAAGGTGGGCGACCCATCTCTTTAGAGCCTCTAGTTTTTAGACATTTACACATGAAAAGAAATGAGATTCATACATAAAATATACCTAGTAAGTACAGAAGCTCTTTACCCAAATGACGGGAATAAAGCTTTAGAACAAGGCGAAATGGCAAAAAGGTGTGTCGTCCAACTTGGAAAACTAATTCACCGACATTAAAACCGTATAACCGACTAGGTCATGTTTTAAGATGAAAAAATGTCGATACAATGTCAAACTTATGAATGACAGAAAAAAAAACGCAAATAAAACAGCTATGTGAAGAAGACATAAAATATTCTAACTTCTTTATTGTAAGATAGACAAGCTAGATATTTTCTGAAATATAAACTGAAATATGTTAAATAAGACATTTACGCTTGGTAGTCTGCAAGTACACTATCAGTTAGATGAAAGACTGTTGTAACTTTAAAAAAAACTATTTTGACCTCGCTAGATTAACATCTTTAAAACATCCCTGTCATTTAATCATAAAGAGGGACCCACCCATAAAAACATCGTCAACACAACGTGAGTAATGGAAGTTCAACAATAACATTTAGAAATGAAGAAAAATTGGTTTTTTAAACATTGTTGACAAATCTCGTTCATATTTTGGTAAATTCTCTGTGGGATTGATAAAAGTAGTAATAGTCTGTAATATCCGATGTTTTGAAAGATTAAGTCTAATAGAATTTACACAACCTGTTATATCCAAGGATTCTTTACTTTTATGTTTGTTTGTTTTGATACACAATTAGTAAATTGAAATTGTTTATCTCGGCTACATTCCCCCTTTTTTATTTCAAATTAATAAATTCCATAAAGAAGAAATCATTCATTTCCAGGTGAGTACATACTTTAATAAGTTTTAAAAAAACCCACCAAGGAGCAAATAAAATCAGAATAGAAAAATGACAGAAGGTAAAAATTGAACAGAAAAGCAACAGTCAAAAATTCTACATAGAAATCTACAAACAAACTATATAACACGAACCCTATCTTTGTTAGATTTATTTTGTAAGTTTGTTAGAATTTTTTAGTCAGTTGTGTTGTATATAAATATAAAAAGATGTGGTTTGATTGCCAGTGGGACAACTTTCCATCCACGTCACAATTTGTGTAAAAAGTAAACCTTTATAGATCAACACACAGCCTTAGTTCACACCAAACAGCAAGCTTAAAGGGCCCCAAAATGACTAGACGTTTAAAACAATTTAAACAGGAAAAACAACTGTATAATCTATATAAAAACGAGAAACATATTTGAACAACTGGTTCCTGTTTACACAAGTTTGGCTGCTGGATTCCAATTATGATCACATTAACCTATTATGTCTATACGAGTTAGTAACCTAATTTTGTCAATAATACGGAACTATTAATAACTGTCATACAGGTTGGAGGGTTAAATAGCATTATAACCAGCTATGAAACGCCATTTTCTTGGAAAACATGTCTGTAATTCTTCCTTTTTGAAATTGGCTATTGGAGTTTGGAGTGTTTGTTTATATTTTATTGACATACATTTTCAATATCAGTTATCCAAATTATGATTTTGTGCGTTAAATTTTTGCAGACATGATTTCAAATTATTATCAAAATAGTGGTCAATGATTAAAAGGAGATATCGGTTTCCTTCAAAGAAATAACAAAATAACAAAACCATCAAAAAGTAATACTTTCTGCATCACCAATTGTTAATGTCGTCAACAGTCAGCAAGTGAAACAAAACGTTATAGTTTTTCTCTTCAAGTCTTTAAAACTATTTAAAGAAACCATAAATAATCTGGTATCACACCGAAAATCCTTCCAAGTTAAAGCAAAAATGTTTATTTAAATTAATGAATAAAAGGTTAAAGGGTATCGCCCGATCTGCGGAATACGAAATTAGATAGTCAAGTATGCACGAGTTCATATATAAAAGTGACGTGTACATACATATATTATATCAAGCATGAATTTACCGATAAAAGTGACTTGTACTTACATATATTTCATCTTTATCGAATCTTTTTTTTTAGGTGTGAAAGTATTTCCTGATTGTTCAAGTTTGGAAGCGTAGCTAAATCACTACCATCTTCTCTAATTGTCGACATTTTGATCAGAGGAAATATGAGCAATCCTGTTCACATATTGAGGATATTCTGAAAGAGAAATGAGTATTCATTGTTTTATAAAGAATAATACATGAACTCAAATGTTCATGCTGCAATATACTCTTTTCTGGATTTGTTTTGTCAAACTTTAATGAAAATACGTCAAAACTAAGTACAATCAAAAACAGTTATAGAAAGAATATAGTTTCATCCGAATATCTTATAGAGTTTTCAAGCATTAGGAAAATAAGTTGTAACTCCTCAATTAATATCTTAAATTAAAAAAAAAAAGTTGTTAAATTATAACATCTTTACATTACCACATTTCCTAGTGCACCTTCAGTTGATAAGTGTCTATATGTTTTGCGAAGGTGACTGTATGTGTAGTGGTTAATTACAAAATTCTATTTTTGTTCCTTTTTTTTCTTCGAAAAAGGCATTATTGGGAAAACTCTAAATCTGACAAACTTAAATAAAACAAAACGTTTAAATCAGCTTTTTTTTTGATTGGTTAAAATAAAAAAAAGGCGTTCATGCTTTATTAAATTACATGTTAGTCGGCAATAGCATTAACGGTGTTAAAAATACTTCAAAGCAATTTTAAAGATATCTCTTTTTAAACTTTAATGAGTTTGATAGAAATCAATTGATACAAAATACGACAACTTGTATTGTGTGAAAACATGGGCAATGACTTGATAATTTGTTCTTCCACAATGATTATATTACAGAATTTTTTGAAAATAATGACACCATAGTATACATTTTCAATACCATGTTCATCATAATAATGTCAAGTATCAATTATTTCTCTAAATATCTACATAAGCAAATTGATGCTCGCATATAAGCACCACTATGTCTTCAAATAATTAAACATAATTATCATATAAAGTAAAAAAAAACTAAATTATCACTTCTTCCTCACAAACAAATAACTCGTGTATTACCAGTTTCAATATATTAAGTAAAACATTAATGTGATTATCTTTCTCAGATTGGACTGAAAAAAATGATAACATGCTCATTATCAAAGGCCATACGGTGACCTATACTTGTTAATTTCTCTGTCATTTTGTGTCTTGTGAAGTGTTGTCTCATTGGCAATCACACCACATTTTCTTTTTCATATTAACAGAATGAATTAGGGCTACATTAGTGGTCGGTTCTGACGCTTTTTATCATCTTAATACGTGTTATAGTGCTCTTTTATTTGTCTTTGAAAATTATTATCCTTCACTGTTTAGTTCATTTTTGTTATGATCAGGTGCGTCAACAGTATACGTGTATTCTGCCATCCGCTACCAATCAAAATACCCGAATTTGGAATACCTGAAGGTCACAATTAGTAAAATCCCAATATTGGCGACAATTTTGTATATAAAGATCTTCTGAGTTGAGACATGTACAATTTATTCGTGATGATGACAGTTAAACTTTTGTTGTGTCGATTACAATCGTTTTTCCTTTTACATTTGTGATAAAAGTTTTACCTTTGATAATGATGGTGAAATGAGTACCGCTATACTTTTCAAATTTCATGTTTCGTATATCGGAGATTATCATTAGTAAAAGGACTTGCTGTGTATATGTTAACGAGAAAAAAAATATAATGACTCTAGACATAGAAAAAAACGCTTAGATGTAACTGCAAAATTGTAAATATTGTCAAATTGTAGTACATTTCTCGAATGTTTATGATTCCGCATCTTGATGTTTGACACAACTTGTAGAATATATCTCACCATGATACAAAAGAAGGTTTATTTTGCAATGTTTAATATAATAATGGCAGTAAGATTTGTGTGTCGTTTTTTATAACGATAATTGTAAAATTTCTGAATCTCCTCTATCGTGATGGTATAGGAGTACATGCTATTTTTTTCCTTACTTGAAGCTATTTTCCTCTGATGCTATATTTTCCTTGGTCGTATATTTTTCCTTCATATACATTTTTTTTCAATGTAACCTATCACACTGTGTCTAAACCACACCGGCAAAATTTGCTCGGACTCGATGATATCTAACATCCGGCACAATGACGGAACACCAATAGACAAAAGAAAGGTAGGTTTCGCCTTATTTTTTTATTTTTTTTTATGATATCGAAGAATATATATACATATACAACTATTTTCTATTGTGAGATGCAATATTTTCTACAACCGTTCTATATTAACGGAGAAATAAGTCAAAATGCATGTCAAAATGACGAATTGAGTGAACCTTGCCTCGAAATTGTTTAATTTCTCGTTAAATTGTTCACATTGTACGGAAAGAAAGGTACGGGAAGATAGATATTGACACGGAGATTGCAAATTTAGTTATTTTGAGTATCTCCATAATTGTATCTCTGTGTATGGAACGAAAGAAATGGGTCATGTCAAAATTGAACTGGCCGGTTTCGTCAATGTATACAACCCGGTTTCGTCATAGATTTCAAAATGCATAACCCGGTTTGGTCAAATAAAAAAAATCATAATTGCATTACATTATAATTGATTATTTAACTTCAGCGTTCAAAAGGAGTTTTGTGGGTGGTTGGAAAACAAGTTCGTTCACCGGACAACGGCTTATTATTTATATGAGTCTCAGATTCAAATAAATAATAAGCAAACACTTGAATTCCTACTCTTATAGAACACAAATATTTTAATTTACTTTGCATTCCGAAATTTTTTAACAGCATATTGAGATTAAAGCTCTCTAAATATGCGTTTTCTATATGAGTTATGGGAAAATATGTTGAACATGTTTAAACTTGAAATAATGTTAACGGTCTTAAAAATCGAAACACACAATTGATATATGATTTTCTCGCACAAAAGGATGGACACCTTTATAAGTAATCTAATCATTCTATGTATGTAATCTTTTCTACAATCGTTAAGGGATAATTTTAACTATGATACAAGTTTTGGCACACATTGCGCATTTACTATACAGGCTCTGTCATCGGACGAGTTAAGGTTTTTTCATCATTCTTTATTATTTGTACTTTTGTTGTACTGTTTGTGTCAGCGACAACACTTTGACTCAGTCCATTCCCGAATCACACGCTTGTAATTCCATGGTTGTCTTTGGTTGCTTTATACCATATGCGTTTTGAACATAAAATAGGCAGGTAGTTTTCTTGTTTGAATGGTTTTACATTTATAATTTAGGGCCCTGTTATAGCTTGCTTCTATGCAGTTTGTGTGTTTTTCTCATTGTTTAAGGCATACGCTGACCTAAACTTGATTAATTCAACATAATTTTTGTGTCTAAAAGAAAGTTGTCTCATTGTCAATGTTTATGGGATAAGTGGTTACCGTCACCTCTTCTTAATAAGATCTAGATATAAATGATGGTCATGTTTTGCAAACCAACTTTTATTCACATTGAAAATACCAAACTGTCAGATATTGTTTTCGAAACTTATCTTGAAGTTTCAGTTGAATTTGAACTGTACAAAAAATGAATTTGAACTGTAAAAATAATGTGAAAAACATGCCTATGAAAATAAATGTGCCTACCAGAAACGGGGAGAAAGTTACAAATCTCACTGCTATGTTATGGATGCTTAAGTGTGAAAACTCACTTTAGTGCGCAAGTAACACAGTATATATAGTACCAGAAAATCTGGCATGACTGCATGCATGATTAACTTGTGCAGAACAGTATAGACTATATAGTCGGTTTGGGACTGTTCGTCAATGATTGAATGCATAAATGTATTAATAATTGATAGTAAATATTGTAAACTAAGTGTATATAATATAGTATAGTAAATTAAAATTATGGCACAATCAAAACACATCCTTTTATTTTTCATCTTTACATACTACTATTATAAACAAAGAAAATATAATAATGTTACAAAATAATTAGATACCAGTGTTTGCTATTCAGTATTTATATTCCATTTAAAATTAGTTTGAAGTTAAGTGAAATAAGGGATACGCCTTTCATTAGGAAAATGTGTATTATCATAATTAACTATGCCCAAAAGTGCCCGTTTAAAATAGATTTTAACACGCCAAGTTTACTTTACAATAAATATATATTTACATTCTCGAAAGACAATGTTCAGATCCGTGCCAAAGTTTCTTTTCATAAATTGTTTGTTAAAAAAAAACAAAAAAAAACGGGTGATATATATGGACGAAACCGGGTGATTGTGTAGTAACAACATTGACGAAACCGGTTTATTTTAATTTGACATGACCCTTTTCTTTCGTTCCATACACAGAAATACAATTATGGAGATGCTCATAATAACTAAATTTGCAATCTCCGTGTCAATATCTATCTTCCCGTACCTTTCTTTCCGTACAATGTGAACAATTTAACGAGAAATTAAACAATTTCGAGGCAAGGTTCACTCAATTCGTCATTTTGACATGCATTTTGACTTATTTCTCCGTTAATATAGAACAGTTGTAGAAAATATTGCATCTCACAATAGAAAATAGTTGTATATGTATATATATTCTTCGATATCATAAAAAAAAATAAAAAAATAAGGCGAAACCTACCTTTCTTTTGTCTATTGGTGTTCCGTCATTGTGCCGGATGTTAGATATCATCGAGTCCGAGCAAATTTTGCCGGTGTGGTTTAGACACAGTGTATCAGGTAATCATAGCTCAAAAGTTTAGTAACCACGATGTTGACACTGCAAAGCATTTAAATCAAGTAATTCAAGTATACAAATCAGTTAAAAAAAGTGAACAGTAGTGTGCACTATACAAAGGGCTACATGTAAAATTGATGTATTAATGTAACTTCAGACATCATTACGATGTTTTTATTAATGCGAAAATTAACTCCTTGAGAATCGAAAGAAATCACATTCTGATGTCTGGTACATATATCTGTATGTAGCTTTTGCTAAAATCGCAATAGCTATTATCTAGCAGTTTTCAAAAATCGCAATAATAAAATAACTCCAAAATTTCTGAATTGACAGTACATAGAAATACTTTATTAACTCTACTTCATGAATCCACAATATAAAAAAATATATCTATTTTAATATTCAATTGGTTGATGTAGATGTAAATAAATAAAGTAATACTTATTTTGAAACGAGACTTCAAACTGTTTGATGTTTGCATTTCATTAAGTAAACTGAATGCATCTTTTTGTATATTTATTGAGATGTAAAGGAGTTGTCCGAAGTTCCTTTTTGTGAGCTTCATACTAAAATGTGCGCCAGTTGAACGCTTAAACCACTGAAAATAGCATTTAGTATTTATAATTAATTATTTTTGCTAGGATAATGAATACCCGATTTCTATCAAGTTTTCCGTCTTTTACATGTGTACTTTACTTAATGTCCTCTTGTATCTTCCGCCCCTCTTTTATGGAATTTGTAGAAGCTCGGTTCATCCTGAATGTTACATTTCATTTTGAAATAAAGGGTAGTTACAGAAGGACTATAGATTGCTGTAAGCCAATTAAGATAACGTATTGTAATGAAAAATAATAAAATAACAAAAATAACGAACTCCGAGGAAAAATCAAAACAGAAAGTCCATAATCAAATGGCAGAATCAAAAGCTCAAACACATCACACAAATGGATAACAACTGTCATATTTCTGATGTGTTACATGCATGTTTTTATGAAGAAAATGACTGATTAAACATGGATTAAAAGCTGGCTAAACCTCCCACATGTATGACACTCGCATATAATTACATTATATTGACAACAATGTGTGAACAAAACAAACATGATAAATGAATATGGCAAAAATTGTGAAACATAAATTTGATCTGTTGATACAATTTTTTATGTATTTTTATTGTTTAATATTTTACTTATAAAGTGTTATATCTAGTCTCACTATTTTTAATATATACCAGCTATTATAAGTGTTTAGTATGACTATAAATTTCACCTCTGTTCTCGTACTATGAACAACAACAAAAAATATTTCCGGACTTCTCGACTGTATACCTTAGAACAAAATATTAGTTTAATGTACCAGTTTACGTTATTTTATTTTATGGCATTTTGTCCCAGGTTGTTTTTCTGATATTGATTTACATCTCACCCCTAATTTTAATGATTTTGTATTTACATTGTGCCATAACTCAAATTTATTCGTGTATATTAAAAAAACATGATGTAGTATGATTGTCGATGAGAAAATCTCTACAAGAGACCAAATGACACAGAAATCAACAACTATAGGTCACCGTACGGCCTTCAACAATGAACAAGGCTTATACTGCATAGCTAAAAAAAGGCCCCGAAATGACAAAGGTTAAACAAATCAAACGAGAAAACTCACGATCTATTTTATGCACAAAAAATGAACGAAAAACAAATATGTAACACATCAACAAACGACTTCACTTGACATTTTGTGGTTCATAAGTGTTTCTTGTATCTCGTTTTTTTCATAGAGATTGGCTAGACCGTTGGTTTTCCTGTTTGGTTGAATGGTTTTATACTGGTCATTTTGGAACCCTTTATAGCTTGTCGTTTATTGAGATAAGATTCTGTGTTGAAGAACGTACATTGATCTATAATAATTTACTTTATACATTGTGACTTGGATGGAAAGTTGTCTTATTGGCACCTATACAACCACATCTACTAATATCTCTGTTATGTAAATACATTCATTTGAAATGGATGTATCCTTATTAAATTAATTCTCTTATAGGTTTCTGATCTTGAAATAGAAGACTTTATTTTAGTCTAAATCTCAAATGTGCACATTGCCCTTCTTAATGTATACGTAAAGATTTAGTTCAAAAATCCAAATATCGACTATTGTTTAACGCCTTTGTGAAAAACCGCACCTTCCTTTCATACTTGGTCAATTTCTCAAACATAATAATGTCATTAAAGAATGCCAACAAATTGTTACAAGGTTTCTTTTTTTAGAACAAAAAACCCACAAAAAACTGTTATGTATGCTTACTGGATTTACCTAATTTTCATTTAGAAGAACAAAATAGACAATATGTCATCTTCCGCATTTTGGGAAAAACGCTATTGAAAGTTTAACTTGCTTATTATCAACAATGTGCGTGCATGGCTAAAACCTTCAAGATTAACATAGATCGAAAGACTTTGAATAAACCCTCTCCACATAAACAAATCTGATGTAATATTACATAAAAATAATATATACGTGTATTTATCGCAATGGGTATATTTAGTTCTTATTGTTATACAAAAAAGATAGGCAAAACAATGTTGGGATTTTCACAAAAAAATAATGATTATAACCGGCTTATATTAATAATAACGTCCTTATTACTATACTATATATAAAAATATTAATTTTCGCGAACCATTTAGGTCACGGAAATTCCAAAATATGGCATCAGTAAGGAGAGTTGTACAAATAATGTGAATACACAAAACCCCATCCAAATTTTCTTTAGCTAACAGTATTCATCTTTTTCTATTTTATATGTACTAACAATATTCCATTTTTCTATAATTTCGATTAAAATGTGCCAAAATCTGAGTTAAAATAGGTCGAATGCCCCAAATAAACATTCCCTGATTGGTTGAAGTACTGTGGCGTCGATGTAAAGCATGTAAAGCACACGCTTCACAGGAATAAGTAGAGTTTTACAAATAATGTGAATACATATTCCCTCAATCCAATTTATGTATTGCTGAAAATAATCAAGTGTTCATTATTTTCTGTTTTGATTCTGCTAACAACATTCCATTTTTTCTATAATTCCGATTTTAATATGTGAAACCCCGCAATAAAAAAAGATGGCCTCAATGGTAAAAGCAACGCTAAATATTTCCGTTAATATGTTAACATCTTGAACTTCGACCCTGGGTTCAAAAGGGTTAATAAACCGATTCACAGATAGAGATCTCCTTGCACTCAAATGTAATCCTTAGTGAAGTATACATGCAGGGCGTGAGGCAACTTCGTTTACAGAAATATATACACACTTATCAGTAATATATTGTCATGCTTCTACATATTCACATTTTTTATGCTGAACTTTAATCAAATTTAATTCTATACCAATTTTATTACGTAAAGCAATAGGAGTAAGAATATTTTTAGCGCCAATTTAACCAGCTTCATCGCCATCATCAAAATTATTTATCGTTATCATTGTGAAATTTCACTTACATAGGGTTTATTAATATAGAGTCATTTTGGTAAGTATCAATGGCTTATTAATTATTATGTTCTCGAGATGTGCTTCTCTAGACATTTTTGACGGTCAGTTTAATCCCATTTATCTCAATATTATCTCCGATGACAGAAATGTCAACCCGACCTATTCGTGTCAAAATCTATTTGATAAACTAATTTCTTCTAAAACTGCACGTACAGTAATTCGGTATTATTTGATAATAAATCACATTCACGTTACATGTTTGCATGATGATGGGTTCTGTATGAGTGAACTGTAGTGTATTGCAAGATCAATGCAATTGTGACGTCAGTGCGCTTACACGTGACATTATTATTTGTAAACAAACCGGCTCCTCATGTAACACGTGTCTGAATTATGCATTTAAAGTGCAATCAATCTTTCAATCACTATTTTTTTGTTATGTATGTGTCTGTTATTAGCTTTGCATATCAGCTGATCAGTAGTCGAAGTAAATTAGACATAGTGTCATAGTTCCTAGCTGTTCTGAGTTGTGATTTTTATATAGTACTAGAAACACCCGTGATATCGCGGGTCCGTGACTGAATTAAAGTATATAACTATGCGCAAGCCTTATTTTAGTATTATTTTTTATCTGATAAAGTCATGCCGATTATAAGATACACAGTTTTCTCTGCTTTCAAATCTTTCTGTTTGAACCGGTCGAACTGGAACTTATCAATTATTGGTAATATTAACTATTTGGACAACAAAAGGTCCTGGAATGGAGTATTTTTCAATCAACAGCATTGTCCAATGTTAGTTATAAATAAAGTTGAATTCTTTGATTCACTGTTTTATGTCATGCCCGCTAACTATTTGAAAACGGTTCCTATATGCACCTTATTTTTAGTCCAGATTTTTAGTATTCGTATTGTTATCTTAGAAAGTCTTACTGATTAAAATACTACAATAGGTAACAATTTGACAATGATTGAATTTAGTAGTGTCAACCCTGTGATTATGATCCGTGTATATAGCATAATCCTAAATACACCGTTTGGTGGTGCACCTGTCAGATGCGGAACGTACAGATAAGGTAGCAATACACAGTTAGGAAAAAAACTTAAAATTGACACTCATAATTTTTAAACACCCTCTTTCCCCTCCTGTCTAACAAAGAAGGCTTTATATGTGTGTTATGCATGTATATACTTATAGAAAGAGAATCTTCCATAGATTTGATTTCTAATGGTCATAAGGGTGAAATATAATCCCTCTTGGGTGTAACCATGGCAACAATCTGCATTTCTTAGATACAAAATATAGCAAAAAAGGGGGGTGAACATGTCAGAAAAGTCTCCAAAATTTGGTCTAAAGGAAAATTTCAATCAATTACAGTAATACCTTTCCTGAATCCATAGGTTTATATCTATCAAGTGGACCCAAAAAAATCATATGCTTATCTGCTCGTTTTTCCATAAAATTGAATTGAAAAGATCGAGCGCAAAATCTTTGTTGATAAACACTACAATAATGTATGGACCTATGAACGGTACGGATAGGAAAATACGGACTGTCAATCATATAAATGGCCTATAAAACATGTTAAAAACAATCTTAATGTTCATATAAACCCACTAAGAAGGCTATATTATTCTTCAATTATCTAAAAATCAATTTTATTGTACAAAAACTTTCATATTTTAAAAAATTCACAGGGGCCATAATGCGAAACTAAACTTCTAACTGTGTATTGCTACCTAAGGTTATAGTCTCGATCATCCAGCCGCTTTATTTTTCAAAGTAGAGCGTCTGGATGACAAGTGATATAAAAATGGTAATTTATGACATTTGGAATAGTATCGGCTTTTTTAGCTTGTTGTCAAAGATAATGTCCAAGACGAATAACCAAGAAGTTGGTTATTGACTTCGGAAGAAATGACATTACGATAATATTATTGAAAAGCCCGAGTGTACCGATTGTTGTTTAAAGCTATTTATATATTTTTATGACGACATACAATTTATGGAAAACACCATACAGCATGGCGTACATGGGCATGGACGCGAAGGAAAAACCAGCCGACATGATGTCATCCAACCTTGGTAAGATGTTATAACAACACACACTGTAACATAAATTGCAATGCAACCTGATACACCGAGTAGTTTTAATATATTCTTGCATGCATGTCCGTGCAACGAAAACGAACCGTTTATAATTGCTGGGACCACTCGAACAGTCGTATACGATATAAATACATTTTTACGTGTAGTATCGTTAACTTTATGAATACTTGATGTAAAACTGCTATGACTTCGAAATATCACCTTCATCCGAGATAAGTTTGTTGTATCTATCTAAATAAGGGAGCCTGCATCTTGATATGTGTAAAAAAGGGGGGGCGGAGAGATACACAATGTTTTACTCATTCAAAGACAAACAATCAAAGTGTTTCTAGAAGATGCCATTTTTTACATAGTACACTAAACGGTCAAAATGATTTATACATTCGATTTTCTGCAAAACAAAAGATAGTTAAACAATATTTTCAGCATCAATGAAAAGAGGTGTCAATGACTGCGACAGCAACCAGTGAACCCATCATCATGATTAAGAGTTTATCATGTAAACTAAAACAACAAGTGAAGATAAAATTACCAAAATCTCAGCATTACACAAATAAAAAGATGTGGTATGAATACCAATGAGAAATATCCACCCAAGTTCAAATTATTTGGATGTGAGTGGCCTTCAACAATGAGAAAAATCCATGCATGGTTTGGATAGAGCATACAAACAGGGAATGTGTCAAAGAGACACTGGGCAACCCGACCAAAAGAGCAGTAAACAGCCCAATGGGTCGGGTCTTTAACAAAGCAAGATAATCTTGCACCCTAAAGCAGGATTTAGCTTGCACCAGGACAATAGTTTATAAAATATATTTCTATTATGGGTTTTTTAAACAATTTGTTTTTCATATATATGCTATGCTGGTGACTAAAATTTGATATGATTTTAATATTTACTTTCTTTTGTAGACAAACCAATGATGATTTATGGACACAGATTTTATGTGTAAAATGTGAAGAATTAAAACAAAAATGTAATATTCAGGATTTTAATTGTATCATAAACATGCTTCAATTTTATTAGAACAAGACTCAAACTGAAAGATTTATTTTTTAATTACTGAAGCATCAATCAGTATGAATAAATCACAGTACCAAAAATGTTGGGTATACATTATTTTGACAGCCACCACAAAGCGAAAAAAAAAAATACACAGACGTATATTGATTAAATGAAACAAATATCAAGAAACATTGTTGTGAGATATGTTAGGGAAATTAGATTTGTATTAACAAATTAAAAATCATACGAACAATTAAACAGTTAGTTTTTACGGTTGAATTGTATCTCATTTTCATGTCAGGCCCTTTTATAGTTGACTACATTGTATACGGTAGGGAGTTTCTTAATATTGAAGGTCATGCAGTGATCACATTTGCGTATATCCATGTCATTTGAACTCTGCTGGGTTGTTGCCTCGTCACAACATGTATAGCAATGATACCAATTGCCTTATTTTTATAATAAAGGTTCACAGGAGAAGTAATTGTTCTTGCTAAGCTGTCCTTTATTGCATGCTAATACATGATGGAATTTATAAGAGTTGGAGAAGTTAAATACACATCTGAGTTTTTATGTTTTTTACAAGTTACTATGCCAAAAATCCCATTCCATCTTTTCCATGTGCATGATTCAAACATGCATTCAAAGAGTATTGAGTTTCATGACTGACTGGTTATGTTCTATATTTCTCCATGGAGACGGGCTACATTGGCAAAGTGGTTTTGTGTGAAGGTTGGTTCCTAAAAATTTTCTCCCAAAAGGATCAGGCGGTTATTGGTGTAACAGCTAAGAAACATTCAGACTATTCTGTCGTTTGCAGTTTTAAGATCAGTTAATTTTGTAAATGAAAATTGAGTTGGCTTGTTGTGTGATCACGCTAAACTGCCAGTTATACTTGTTTTAAGGGAGTTTTCTACATATAAAATTGAGAATGGAAATGGGGAATGTGTCAAAGAGACAACAACCCGACCGAATAAAAAACAACAGCAGAGGGTCACCAACAGGTCTTCAATGTAGCGAGAAATTCCCGCACCCGGAGGCGTCCTTCAGCTGGCCCCTAAACAAATATATACTAGTCCAGTGTTAATGAACGCCATACTAATTTCCAAATGCATTCTTAGTTTTTGTATGAGACGTTTTTCTTTACATAGACGTAATTTGATGTGTGCCTTTTTGTAAGGTAAGTGCATCAGATATATAAAAAAAAATAGGACAGCATAAATTATTACAGGAATTTATAGAAATGAGAATGATGAGACAAAACTAGGAAAAAATGGATAAAAAAAATAAAGAATAAACTAACGGTGACAATATACTGATGGTTGGTTGCTTAACGTCCAGTGACAAATATTTCATGCATGTTTAGGACGATGTGATGCAATACAAAGAATAGAAAATAGTGGTATTTTATGGTATGAAGATAAGAGAATAAAGTGGACAGATATGCAATAATATAAGAATAGTTTGATCTTGGGTTGCCTTTTCATCGTCTTGTGGTAAATAATGGTAATGTTCAGGACGAATAGAAATTAACAATAATTATAAAAAGGAGGTCCTAATTTATAGCCCGTTCGGGAAGGTTGGAGAAATTATGACTCACTAAAAAATAAGGGCAATAATAATATTCTATAGAAGCAGAAATATAGATTAAAGCCGTATAACGATCCACCTACGGACACATTTTTAAGCGTGCAGAGAGCGTGGTATCCTCTATACACGAACAGTGGCGGATCCAGAACTTGTTATTAGGGAGGGGAACTACGCTCACTCATGCTACAGAGTTTCCCTACATAAGCAACCACATTTTTCCTACGAAAATAATGGGGGTGGGGTGGATCCGCCTATGACGAGTGCTGAAGTATTTACATAGGGCCGTAACTAAACCTCAGAATAAAAAGAGGCAGGCGTTTGGGTGTCGCTGTCAGCGGTACCCAGGTAACGGGGGAATCACGGCTGACACAACCGGCCGATAACTAGAAAAGTAGTTAATGATCAAGTCTTGGATAAAAACCATGACAAAAAAAAGAGTAAAACTTATATAAAATACTTTTTATCAAAGATGAAAATATCCGAAATTTGAATATAAAGTACGGCCAATTAAAGCTTCATTTTGACTCTAGATCTGTATTATATGTTAAACTTTATACATCACTCAGTTTCAGACAAGAACTCTGAGAACAGGAATACGTGTGAAATTGTTTGTGAGCAGTTTTATTTATTTTACTTCACGTTGATATTAAAATTTCCCATTCAGCAAGTTGGCCAACACAGAGTGAGCTACAGGAATGTCATGTACATTTACTACTACACTGTTGACTGTTGCTTTTTTTATTTAAATTATATTGGGGATAACGGAAAATCTATTTATAGATATGTTCTATATTTAATTATTTGTTACGCCCCCTATAAATTTTTGACCAGTCTGGTTAATCACCCCAGACGCTATATTTAAATATGTGTCTGGGTAATCGAGACTACCTAAGGTTATAGGTAACAGGTGAATATACTATTGGTATCGGTATCGGACTCGACCCGGAACTTCTTAATTATTTGCAATATTTATTACGTGGAAAACAAAAGGTCCTGGAGTGGTGTAATTTTTAATCTACACCTTTGTACTATATTAGTTATATATAAAGCTGAATTCTTTGATTCGTCGTTTTTACGTGATAACGGCTGACAAATTGGACCTCGTAATTTTAGTATTAAAGATTAGAAGGTAAGTCTAAATAAGTCCTGATCCTGAAATCCTGAAATTAAAAACATGAAATCCCGAAGTCACGAATTTAAAAAATATCAAATCCCGCCATCCCGAAATTCAAAATAGACATCCCGGATCCCAAAAGGTTCAATAGAACATGGGTTTTTAGGATAGGTTTGTACGCATGAAATCTATAGTAAAAAAATGCCAGTGATAGAAAGATAAACAGATAAGCAACTGTCTAGGGCCAAATAAGGGAGGGGAAAAAAGCCAGTATTAGTACTATTTCGCAGAACGATAAACAGATGCATGCAAAGACAGACCCAGGGACTGGGAAAAGTTAGTTGATTATATATGAAATCATCGAAGCATGACGGGAGTGGGCAACCCTCTGGTCAGTCAGAGCCCCCACCCCTTTATGGAAAGTTCTGGATCCGCCACTGAGATTTGCAGGTTTTCTTTGTAAAGATGCCTTAAATTATCACCAACTCTGACTGAGCACACAGTTTGATTCATTTTAGCTCATTAGCTGGGCTCACTGGCTAAAAATTTTCATTACGGTTCATTGGCAAATATAGTATATGATATTCATGTGTAGATAATCTGATAATCTACATGTGTGTGAGGAGAAGTTAATATCAAGCTGTCTTTCATCTGTAAAAAATGTCATGCCCGTACAGAAATTGCTAACAAAAGCACATAAGTTTCACATGTGAAGCACATGAGATGCAAGTAAGAATTGTATGCAAATCAGATTGCTCACGTGTGCAGTTTGGTAGTTCATATGTGCCCACAAAAATCTAACATAATGCTCATATGTGCAATTCAAACCTCAGGTGAGCTTTTATCATCCATGTTAGTTTGTCCATTCTTCTAACCATTCAAAACTAACCTACATCATTGCTCATATGAGCTTTTTCAAAATGACATGCCCAGTCATGTACTTCCTGTAAATTCAAATTCAAAGCATCATGGCAATTTGGAGGTGGAGATGAAAAATTTTAAGCCATATTTTGTGCTATTTGAAGTTTATAAATGGCATTGTTGGAATCTGATAAAACCAGTGTGGCTGTGGTTAATTATTTGTAAGTTATCATTTCTATTTCATTAAGTTAATTTTTGTGTCAGAAGTCCTTTATGGGGAATATATATGCAGGTTGCTTCAAAATAAGTACTACCATGTACTTTTTGGTAAGGGTATGCCAAGTTATGGAGGTGAAAAGCCAGTTACAGAACGATGAACAGATGATCAGGTTTTCTTCGTATAGATCCCTTAAAATTTCCCCCACTGAGGACACAATTTGATTCACATTAGCTCATTAGCTGCACTCACTCGCAATTAAGTTCATTGTGGCTCACTGGCTTATATTTAGAAAAGCTGATAACATGTACATACATGAGGGTGTTAATTCCCTTTACTGTCAGGTGTCAAACAGTCATTCTCGGCTATATACTGTTAGCTTCAAATTGGTTAAAATTTAACTGTGATTAGTCAAAATATCCTTAAGGTGATTTGACAGATGTCTCAAATATTTATCATTACTGTTATTTTTGGAAAACAAATAGCGTGATTTGTCAAATTCAGCTGATTTTTTTATCGTCTGAAAAAAAGTTTACATTTTATCGTCACGTCTACAAATTACCGTTTAATCTTCATTTGGATTTGGCAAGAATACTTTAATACACCATTAATACCCTCATACATGTACATGTATATGGTCAGATCATATGTTATCGTATGTCATTTGAATTTGTACTTTGCATGCCTTTTTGAAATTGTGATGCCAGAATGCATTCTTAATAGAACAATAACTGATGAGAAGAGGACACATATGTCAACCAAAATTTTTGCAGCCACATCAAAACCCTATCAAGCTTGCGCTCATGTTGTGTTAAAACTTTTTTAGGAAGCTGAAAAATACCAACAATAGAAAAATAAACAGATAATCGATGTTGTAAAATATCAATACGTTGAAAAGCCAATGATTTACATACATGTATATACATAAATATGTCAACGGTTTCCATAAAATACAACTGATTTAATTTACACCACAACTGTTGGAATGGTTGGAAAAAACCTTTATGTCTATATAACTTAATTGTCTCATTCTAGTCCATTCAACTGACAGAATCAGTGTAAATTTCATGAATTCTTTAATATCATGTATAATCATGGACTATTGTTTATAGCAATATCTGTTAGCCATTTAGGGGTCTTTTGCATTTAAAGTTCAGTTTAAGTGGGTTTATTTTGCGAAAAAGAACTCAATTTCAATATCATTATAATAGTTTACATTTTCTTTATATTTTACTGTGTCAAAATGACCTTAATATAAAGGACAATATATAGACCCAAAAATGGTATATCACATTCTACACATGAGATTTTAGCAGGAAAGACTGCCAGTGGAGTATTTAACCATTGCAACTTTTTAATTTGATCTCCTCGACCACTAATTAAAGTAGAATATTTAATGGCGGTTTGTCCACATTTTGGAATATGTTCATACATGTATAGAAATAATAATGAGCCTGTTTCTAAATGCATGAGATAGACTTCAATATTTATCATTTATTGAAAATAAATGGAATCATTTTTCAGAAAAGTTTTATTCTATGGAAATGTATCCCCCCTTTTTATAAATTAAAAAGGTTACATTTTCCCCCTTATTTCAAAACCTAAGCTTAAATGTAGTGCCCATACTTGCCCCAACTGTTCAGGGTTCAACATCTGCGGTCGTATAAAGCTGCGCCCTGCCTAGCATCTGGTTGTAACATGTACAACCATCAAACATCAACCCACACCAAACTGAATGTAATTGAAAGACATCCAGAGGTCAATAGACAGTCTCTAACAGAAGATAAAAAAGGGAAAATATAGTGAATTTTGGAGAATTTATATTATTAAATGTACATGCATTTGAAATATTTAAGAAATATTGTTTCAACTTTTTTAGTTCTAGGTTCCACGGTGACCTAGCTACCATTTTAGAAAACTGTGATTGAAATGCTAGTCTATTAGAGGGATATTTCATTTTCATTGGATGAGATATGGAATCTTATTTTATCATGAAGTCAGATTTGAAAATGACTTTGGGAATGAAGATGTAGTAAAGACCGAATGTCAGTTTTAGTCTTATATATGTACTTTATAATTTTAGTCTTACATGTATATAATTATGTGTACATATATCACTGATCCAGTGGCGATGGTAAATAGACACTGACAAGTCTTAGATAACATTTTATAGTTTTGAATGTTTTGTCAGTTGACTAAAACTAAGTGGAGGTGTGTGTGTTCTTATTTCCAACAGAGGGACTTTCAACCTATATTAATATGTGCATGAAGCAAATTGATAGTTGCTAGATACTGAATGATTATACCACAAAAAAGTTTTAACCTGTGCATATATACTTAAAATATGATAAAACAAATCATGTCTTTTTCAGGAATTCTGAATCCAACCATGTAGTATGGCATGTTCTTGAGATATGATTGTGGTCGATGGATGTTCACGAAGAACCTGTAGTACAAAGTATATCACTGTATTTAGCTCTTTGTCTAAGTGTATTATTATAGTACTTTGCTTTGAGCTCAGTTCATTGTTATGCAATTCATTCTTTGTGAAATAAAGATTTGACTGACAACTCTCATGTACAAAGATTTGTCAAAGTAGTATTCACCTCTATGTACAATGTAAGTATTAGTGAGAAAATAGCATTCTATTTTGATTTGAACCAAACATACAAGCATTAGCCTTTCAAAAAGGGCTAGTCGACTCTTAGCTGACGAAAATGGAAAGTGCTCTCGCTTTGTAGATTAATTCATTTACTAATTTACTAGAATAGCCATGTGCATCAATCAACAAATTTTACCACACACGTGAGGTCACACGCTATGAAGTAGTATATATCATTTAACGTTGTTGTTTACGAAACTCCAGAAGATTCGACTATTTATAGATAAAAGTTACCTGTGTACCAATATCATGAATATGCATGATTAATGACCAGGCAAAATCTAATTGCTAAAATAGAGAGGACAAATCCGATACTCTTCGGGATTGAAGGACATAATTACTAGGTTTGGATTGTCCTAACCAATCAATAAACTTTGATTATTCTCGTCTCGTAATATCTTCCAATCAGGTAGCAAGAAAAATTCACGCACTAACTGTCCATCGTTCATTTCGTAATATCGACTCCTAGGAGTCGATAATTATATAAAAAAAAATAAAAAAAAAATACCCGAATATGCTATTCCTGCTACTAGCAATATGATGCTAGGTTGTTTTAATACATCTGTACTGCCTACTGATGACTCTGTCCTGAGTGTAAATGGTCCTTTAATTATGTTAAAAAAAATGTTAGGCCTATCTAGGCTTATCGATTTCTAAAACTATATTGCATTGTACATGTTTGAAATTTTTATACAACTGCATAAATTTTTGCAATCGTAAATAGGTATCCTGTTGTCGTCGTCCGAAGACAGATGGTTTCCGGACAATAACTTTAGTATAAGCAAAAAGAAATCAATAAAATTATAACACAATGTTTATAACCGCAAAAGGAAGCTTGGGATTGATTTTGGGGGTTATAGTTCCTAAGGTTTGGGAATAAGGGTTCCAAAGGTGCCCAAAACAAGCATTAATCTAGTGTCAGTACAAAAAGTTGTGTATAAGTATTTCAATTGTTCTGAAAATGTACCACAATGTTTAATACCATAAGTAGAAGGTTGGGGTATATTTTGTGGGTTATGGGGCAAACAGTCTAGGAATTAAGAGCCAAAAACAAGCATTTTTGAAGATTCAAGACCATGAATTGGAGTTATCTTTCTTTGTCTAGAATGGTTGTTGAATTACCTAAAACCAATGCTTTATGAAATCTTCTTTGAAAATTGGAGTTATCTTCTTCTGTCCAGAATAGTAGTTGAATCAACTTAAATTAATGCTATATACACTATACAATGCAAAATTCACTTTATTACCAACTGATAAATTAAAGCAGTCTTTAATAACCATTCAGTGATTACAAGCACTTTGATTATCATTCTAAGGTTATGCCCTTTTACAAATGGAAAAATTGAAGAATTATTTAGTTTCTTAAGTTTGTCTAAACTAAATTGAGTGAAATGTGTATATAATGCTTATTACCTCTAAACTCTTTAAGTTCAATTTTTGGCAGCTTCACTTTTACAGTTCTTGATTTATGTCCCTTTATAACGTTGTATACTAGCGGGGGCATCATCACCTGACCATGACTGTATGACATTTTATATTTTAATATTTTATGATGTATTTAAATGAGTAGTTATATAATTATTGTTGCAAACTCCATTCGAAATTTGAAATGAGATCATTTTTATACGACAGCAAAATTTGAAAATTTTTTGGTCGTATATTGGTATCACGTTGGCGTCATCGTCGTCTTCCGAAGACATTTGGTTTTTGCACTCTAACTTAAGTAAAAGGAAATAGAAATCTATGAAATTTTAACACAAGGTTAAAAAGGAAGGTTGGGGTTGATTTTGGGTGTTTTGGTCTCAACAGTTTAGGAATTAGGGTCCAAAAAGGGCCCAAATAAGCATTTTTCTTGGTTTTCGTACAATAACTTAAGTTTAAGTAAATAGAAATCTATGATATTTTAACATAGGTATATTAGCACAAAAGGAATGTTGGGATTGATTTTGGTAGTTTTAGTCCCAACAGTTTAGGATTTAGGGGCTAAAAACAGGTCCCAAATAAGCATTTTTCTTGGTTTTTGCACAATAACTTTAGTATAAGTTAATAGAATCTATAAAATGTTAACACAAGGTGAATGACCAAAAAAGGAAGGTTTGGATTGATTGTGGGAGTTTTGGTCCCAATGAATTAGGGGCCAAAATTAAACTTTGTACGATTTCATCAAAAAATGAATTCTTAGGGTTCTTTGATATGCCAAATCTAACCGTGTATTCAGATTCTTAATTTTTGGTCCTGTTTTCAAATTGGACTACATTTAGGTCCAAAGGGTCCAAAATTAAACTTACCTTGGTTTTAACAAAATTGAATTCTTGGGGTTCTTTGATATTCTGAATCTAAACATGTACTTAGATTTTTGATTATGGGCCCAGTTTTCAAGTTGGTCCAAATCGGTGTCCAAAATAATTATATTGAGTATTGTGCAATAGCAAGAAATTTTCAATTGCACAGTATTGCACATTATCAAGAAATCTTCAATTGCACAGTATTGTGCAATCAGAAGCGGATTTAGGGGGGGGGGCAGGGCCCCCCTTTTTCAGAAAAAATTTGGTTGCTTATATAGGGAATCCCTGAAGCGTAACTGGAGTGGGCCCCCACTTATGAAAATTTCTAGATCCGCCAGTGGCAATAGCAAGAAATCTTCAATTGCACAGTATTGCGCAATAGCAAGAAATATCTAATTGCACAATATTGGGCAATAGCAAGAAATTTTCGATTGCACAGTATTGCCAATAGCAAGAAATATTCAATTGTACAGTATTGTCCCGTTTTCAATTTGGTCTACATTAAGGTCAAAAATTAAACTTTGTTTCATTTCAACATAAATTGAATATATGGGGTTCTTCAATATGCTAAATCTAGCCATGTATTTAGATTTTTAATATTTGGGCCCGGTTATCAAATTGGTCGACATTGAGGTCTAAAGGGTCTAAAATTGAACATTATTTGATTTCATCAAAAATTGAATTCTTGGGGTTCTATGATATGCTGAATCTAACCATGTATTTAGATTTTGAATATTCAATTTGGACCATAACAGGTAAATGTCCAATTTAAAATTTTTAAGTTTTTAAGTTGAAGTTCTTAGACCACATTCATTCTGTGTCAGAAACCTATGTTGTGTCAACTATTTAATCACAATCCAAATTCAGAGCTGTATCAAGCTTAAATGTTGTGTCCATACTTGCCCCAACTGTTGAGGGTTCGACCTCTGTGGTTGTATAAAGCTGCGCCCTGTGGAGCATCTGGTTGGAATAAGGGAAAGGGGAAGGTGAAAAAAAATTGAGGGAGAAAGGGGGGGTTTCATTTCAGATTTCATAAATTATAAAGAAAATTATTTCAAGTATTTTTTTTTTGTTGAAAAGATTAATATTCAACAGCTTGGTGAATTGCTCAAAAGAAAGGGGGGGAAAATTTAAGTTCATAAGACCACATTCATTCTGTGTAACCTAAGCTGTGTCAACTATTTAATCACAATCCAAATTCAGAGCTGTATCTAGCTTGAATGTTGTGTCCATACTAGCCCCAACCGTTTAGGGTTCGACCTCTCCGGTCGTATAAAGCTGCGCCCTGCGGAGCATCTGTTCCATTAATTTGTTTATTTCTTAATTTGTGTGAATTATTATAACCTTGTTACAGTAAATGTTAATTACTACACTTTCATACCACAACAAATATTGTAATGGTACATGTATCACTTATATTTGTATCCATATAACAAAACAAAAAATTAAAAGGAATAATTTTGCAATACCTTTTGAATACTATAACTTTTTAGATATTTAGACATACTAAGACTAATTAAGTAGATGTTGATAATATCTGCTTGACATGCTTGAAATTCTATCAGATTAATTTTGGAGCAGTACTAGTTATTAGTCTTTGGAGCATGCTCACAAAGGTTCTTTTGGTGAAATCATTTTCATATTGGTCAAAATTTTTCTTTACTTCGACCAGCTTTGGAGGAGATATAATCAAAACATTGATATAAATCAGCACAGAGGTTTACTTCCTAGCTTATTTAGCCCCAAGCATCATGTCAGGCATTGCCATTACTAAAACCCAATAAATGTATTCTAGTCTGAGGAACAATTCGACATTTTAACAAAAGAAATTACTAATGATACTGACGATCCACCACAAAGTAATATAAATAGAACCATACCAATAGTAAGCAAATACATATAAAAAAGATGTGGTATGATTGCCAATGAGACAATTCTCTACAAGAGACCAAATCGACACAGAAATTAACAACTACAGGTCACTGTACGGCCATAAACAATGAGCAAAGCGAATATCGCATACTCAGCAATAAAAGGCCCCAAAATGACAATATAAAACAAATCAAACGCGAAAACTAATGACCTTATTTATGTTAAAAAAATAAACAGAAAACTAATATGTAACACTTAAATAAACGACAACCACTGAGTTACAGGCTCCTTATATCATGTTCTCAAATCTAGATATCATCTCCCATTTAGAAAAAACACGTGAAAAAATGAACCTTTTATGTGTTGCTCTCCTAGCTACAAAATGTATCCAAAGTCAAAGATGTAGAACATATTCTATCATAACCATTTGGTAACTAATGTAATTACTGTCTCCTCCATGCCTGTCTTAAAAAAATAATAAATAAATAACACTCCTAATGCTCAGATCGGTTGTCACCGTGCAACACAGTCAATAACACCATATAGGAAAAATATAGAACTCCTTTTGTCATAAGACACTGTCAAACATCCAAACATACTATCCACACTCATCTGTGTCCACACTTGTTTATTAATAAAAGATAGTTACTCATTTGGATTAAAACAATTTTAGTAAAGCTCTCTACATATAATATTAACTATATACGAATAAAACATAATCAATATATCAATATACAAACATTAAGCAAGATATGTATTGCCAGTAAAGGGGGTGTTGTCTCGATGTCCCATTTGCAATGCCTTGTTGTTATTTAAAGTTTATTTATATGTTTCTGCCGTGTATCACATTTACTGCCTGATGAGCCAATGTATGGATCTGTCGTACAGTTGTAACATGTTTAGACGTACTTATCATTTGATTCTTCCAGTGCCTGCATCTTAGTCTTTAGTTTTCTATGTTGTGTCTTGTGTATTATTATGTGTCTGTTTGTCTTTTTAGTTTTTTGCCATGGCGTTGTCAGTTTATTTTCGATCTAGACACACTGTAATAGTAATCTTGAGCGTTCACGAATTACTACGTACGCTGGAATTGTTTTCAATCCGTCGACCCTTAATCAACCCTCGTTGTGGTCTGTGATCGGGATGGTAAGGCGTTAGATATCAGCTTAGGCGTGCCCAGGCGAGTGCGAATGACGACTTACGGGGGAGGTCGAGCTTGCAGGTGTAGTCACTTCGATGACCATTCATGCGTTTGTTGAATTACTGTGCGTCTCTCCAACATACTGCACGTCACATCGACATTGAAAAAAGTTTACACCATTCTTGGTTTTTCAAATTAAATTGAAATATATAGTTTGAACGGACCCAGTGGAATGACAAGTAAATGTTTGAGTTTTAAGTATTTGTTGGTCAGACATCGTCTGTTACAATACGACTTGCACCATCTTGCAGTTAAAAAGCTTAAATAGAAGAGAGGAAATTTGCTGGTCTCCGAAAAGCTAAGACAGGAGATTTGGGAAAAATCTTATGTCAATTACATCATAAATTCAAAAACATTGTATAGGAGAGATGATACGTGGAAAACAATAATTCTAAGAAAATAAGAAACATTAACAAATACATATTGATACAATCTTACACATTTTCAAAATTCTTTACCTGACATATCACCTTATTCTTTTGTGATGATATACAAACGTATCAGCATACATTACGAAATTATATAATAATTCACATACATGCATGAACAATGAATTAATTTGTCTATCCTGCTATATTTATACTGTTACTATGGTTACTACAGTTATAGGATAGATAATATTTTACAAAAACTTCTTTAAAAAGATTATAATTTTAGTTGTACACATGCATACATGACATAATGATATGATTTGTTGTTTAAACTTATCTATAGCTTATAACGTTTTAATCTTCGCAATTAAGCTTTTGCAGATGCAATATATTTGCTATTGGTAACAGAATAGACGAAAGGGATAACAGTATAGAACTTGATAGGGTGACATATCATTAACGCACATTCCTGTTGCCAAAAAAATAAAGACAAAAGTAAACCAACATGCGTGAGAATAACTTGATGTTGGATTGATTAGAAAGGGAAAAACATGCTGAATATTATGATATACAACCTTAGATTTGCATTACTGTTGGGCTTTTTATATAACCTTTTTCAGTACAACATAGAAAATTGACAAATAATTTTACATTTCACAGAATAGATTACCATAAACATACTTTGTAAACACAAGCTAGTGCCTGAGCTTGATATGCTTCATTGTATATCATATAAAAACTAAACTGACAAAAAAAAAGGTATTTTTTTCAAAATCATAAATTTCAAAAAGACATTTTATAAATAAAACATTTGACGTGAAAGTTCATATTTAATATCAAATAAAAATACATAATTATAACTGACAACAATATGCATAACCTTTTAATATATACATGTACCTGTTCAAGATATTGACAATGAATCAGCTGTCGGGTCAGGTATTGTGGTAAGTTGATATTTTAGTTGTTTTCAAAGTTTCAATGTTATGTGCGCGTTTGAGGTTATTTTTGGGGGAGAAAATGGAGTGAGTTTGCAATATCCCATATCCCAAAAGTGCAAAACTGTTGTTCTTAATTTCTCGTCAAACTGTCTCTGGCGCATACTAAACGTCTTTCCTACTTCATTATGGCATAATAGTAAATGGGCTAGAATTGAACCAGCAGTGGCTTCCTGGGGGAAGAAATAGAACATACATGTATAGCCACCTGCATTAAATGATTTAAAACTTTATTTACTATATTAACTATGTTTTTATTCAGGATAAATCAATGTTCTTTAACAGTTTAGGGACAGCTGAAGGACGCCTCCGGGTGCGGGAATTTCTCGCGACATTGAACACCTGTTGGTGGCCTTCTGCTGTTGTTTTTGCTATGGTCGGGTTGTTGTCCCTTTGACACATTCTCCATTTCTATTCTCAAATTTATTAATCACAAATCTGATGTAGGGTGACACATGCGATTCGCCCGACAATTATTGCCATATATCATAACTTCCTTTAAAATTGCATCTTTGCTCATTCCCATATTTTGAGACATTACTAGTTCTTGGAGTTTTCTGTATTTTAACATACATGTAGTTTGTGTTTATCCCATTTCCAAATAATGATGGCTTCTTTTCTGTTTTCTTAAGAAGCTCGTGTATGGAATCTTTCTCATGTGAGTATAGAAATAAGTCTGCAAGGAAGAAAGCACAGTGTTTTACTATGGGAATGCTGAATATATATTTTGATAAAAAGATTCCCAAAATGTAAAAACACATTTTGAAAATGCAATTTGAATATTTTAAAGTAAATTAAAAAAAATTTGTTAGGGCTTTTAACCAAAACTTCATTGTTTTCTGATAGTAGCTTATGTTCATGTATCTTAAAGAATCTAGTTAAAGAAAATCGTTTAAAAAATGTTTATAGGGAACATGCATTATGTGTGTCTATGAGAAATCTATCATTTCATATACGTATTTTAAAGTACATGAACGTAGATTGTTTTTCAAAGAAAAAGAAAAAAGCATTACGAACAATCATAATACGGCTTTGATTTTAGTAGTCTATAAAATAGAAATCTTTCATATAATCTGTGGCAATTTTTTTTAAAGCGTTGACGTGAAAATGAAAGTCGAGACACGAAAAACATCTAGACAGTGATTGAAACAGTTAACACTTATCCTTTGACTCATATTATGAAATATATTTAACATTGCATATTTTACTTATTTAAAATGAAATAACCGTGAGGTGAATGAGTATAGTTAAAAAGATATTTTTCTTATCTTTCAAGACGAACAAAACATACGAATATAACAAAATGTTAATTTTCAAAACTTAACAATAGGATGATGTTTGCTTATATATAACATTTTTTACAAGTTACACTTATTGTGTTTTATTTAAAGAACTGTGTAATAAAAATTTAAAACGTATTTGTTATGCCATTAAGAGCCTTATGACATAATAATTTCTATTTTTCTCATGCAGATTCCTCGTGTTGACTGATAAATTCCGTTGGTTATGTTAGTACCTTTCCTGTAGTCTCATTATATTATATTATAAAGATATAGGAAGATGTGGTATGAGTGCCAATGAGATATCTCTCCATTCAAGTCACAATTTATAAAATTAAACCATTAAAGGTTAAGGTACGGTCTTTAACTAACATAGAGCATTGGTTCACACCGAACTATGCATACATGTAGGGACGGATTAGTTGGACTACGTTTCTTGTAAATTTATATCTTTACTCAAAACCTTCACATTTTACGAGGGTTAATGCAGAATTAACAAATAAGGTTCTGTATGTATGTATGTGCCTGTCCCAAGTCAGGATTCTGTAATTCAGTAGTTGTCGTTTGTTTATGTGTTACATATATTTTCGTTCATTTTTTGTACATAAATTATGCCGTTACTATTGTCATTTCGGGTCCTTTTACAGCCGACTCTGGTCATTGTTTTTGCTCATTGTTGAAGGCCGTACGGTGACCTATGGTTGTTTATTTCTGTGGCTTATGTCTCTTTTGGAGAGTTACCAACTTGTATCATTGACAATCGTACCACATCTTTTGTTTTATTGTAAAGTAATAACATTATATTTAACTTGGCCAAGTAGGACCAGTTTGTCATGAGCTTTTGCTTTTACTTGACGTCCGTTCTTTCTTTCTCGTTATCGTCCCCCTCCGTCGTTCTTTTAATTTTACAAAACAAGTCTCTTCTGAAAAAAAAAATAGTCAAATTAAACCATACTTGGCCACAATGATACTCGTGATATCTGGTTTTAGAAATCTGCTCGATGATCATACCGACCAACCAACATTGCAACTTAGGCTAAGAAGAAATTAAAAAAGCAATTAATGTCTGTTATTTAAAAAAAACATTTCTTTTTTAACCAAAATGTACGACCACTTTGAAAAGGAATTATTTCACTTTTAGAAATGACTATTTGTGTACACTTTCCTGAGAAAAAAATATACAGAAGAAGCCTACAAATTTAGAAGATCTACAAATTAGTCAATACGGCGAAATATTACATAAGATCCTACTAGGAGTCATTGCCTCTTGACGACATTTTTCCCTGATTTGTGTCAAAATTATTAGAAAAACTGAACCTACCAATAAATCTAAATTTGTAAAATCATAAGTCGACACTACTTTAATAGAAGTTATTGACATTCAATAACGTTCTTATAATACGTGTAATGCGAATGATTTTCAACCTATTGCAGCTAGAACAACATTATACTCATTATTTTCTCTCATCAACAGTCAAATCCTGGAACTCGCAGACAATTAAACTACAAAATAGTCCGTCCCTTCTCTCCTTCAAAAATGATTTTAAAAGTAACCGTGAAATTAAGTCGGTATTTTATTATTGTGGTTCCAGATCGGATCCGTAGAAATATATCATGCGAGAATAAGAATGAACTGTAGTGGACTCAACAAACTCATCTGTGACAGAAACTTGATACAATCCCCGAAGTGTGTTTGTGATGACCCTGAAACAAAATGCAAAATGTTGAATGTACCTCGCCAAAGACACATTCACAACATACAGATTCCAATCAAAATTTCAACTAATAACTTATTTATTGGCTCCGATAGACTCACAATAGAACAAAACATACTGGTATTCAAAGCTTTTATTATATTGATATTTTGGGAGGCGACTTTGATATGGTATTCAAAGCTGTGCAAAACTTTACATAAGTAGCAATCGATCCACATCCACAATTAAATAAAACTAATCAATTACTCCTCCCCTATATAAAAATATTGTTTCATTCTTTAATAACAGTCTCATTTTTCTAAACACAACTTGCACCCCTTCCTTTGCTATATATTTTTTTTCTTATGCATTTTCCTTTTGTAATTGTAATCACTGACTGTATTTTGTTCCATATTTAGTTTGCTATTCAGCATGTATTCATAGCTTGTAATTTTATTTTCGAATTGAGGGAGACGAATTTGTATAAGAGCACTGCTCTTGTTTCCTAATACCAATTATTGTATCTTTTGTATATTTCGTATTTATGTCTTTACCCTTGTAGCTATATATATAACGGTTTCTTTACTAAAATATGTATACACTAACGTTCTTAACAAAAATTTATCTTAGAAAGAGGCAGCAAAATGAAAAGCAATTTAAGAACAGAAATAAGTTCAAAATAGCCGAAATATGAAGTCAGTCTAATTCATACAGGAGTTATTCACCTCAAATGACGTCTTTTGTCTATGTTTATCTTGTTGTTTTACTTTTGGCAAAACAGATAGAAGGTAGATAAAAACTTTAAACAGCAAAACATTTAGCCAAATGATTGTATTTAAGTGTAAACAAGTGAACCAAGTGCTTATACTGATATTTTCAGCAAATCAGAAATTTGAATAATATAATCAATATTAGAATAGTGTGTTATGATTTCTAATGAGACGACCATCATCAATTAACAGAATCCATACTGCACAGAAAGTTATAAAAGCTCTAAGAAGACAAAATATGTTACTATTTATGGAGATGGGTTCGGTACCCATAATAGGTTTAGAATGGGGCCGTTAAAATCTGTACCTTGTGTAGAGAAAATGCCACGCTATCTGCACATTAAGAACCCTTGCAGCAACTCTTTAACGCGTCGTTATGTGGTCCGCTGCCAAGCAAAGATTATGTTCCAATCCAATATACCTTCATTTTTCCGATCTCAGTCCAAATTTCCAGTCATTCATCCAGGACGACCCCTACTTTAGAACCTTATGAATTAATGGATTTTTTTTCTCTAAACATGCATAAAATATTTGTCACTGGACATTAAGCGAACAACAATCAATCAATCAACTAGCTTTCAGTATCTGCGAGTACTCTCAGATCTTTACTTTAGTTCTACTTTTAGTGTTTTTTGTGCTTGGTATCGATTTGATGTATAGAGTTCTTTTCAATTGAATTTTACAGTTTGTTCTCATGATGTGCTGTTACACATATATCTAGGGTTTGGTAGGGTTTGTCGGTTGCAAGCAAGTTTAACACCACTGCATATATTTATATGTTTATATGTTCCTCTCCAAAGTCAAGAGCCTATGATTCAGTGGTCGTTTGTTTCTGCGTACCACATGTATTGTTCGTTAATGGTATTGTAAATTAGTAAGACAGTTAGTTTTGTCTTTTGAATTGTAACTTTGCTTACTTCTACGACATATTATCGCTGGTGGAGAGTTGTCTCATTGTCATTCATACCAAATTTTTTTATTTTACATTCCAAAGCTATTTCGGGTAAATGACACAGTAAAACACAAAACATAATTAAACTATTATTTATAAGTAAAACATCGCGAATTTTCGCTTTAAAATTCAGATTGGATGTTCTCGGTAAAAAATGTTTGCGAGCCTTGTTTGCGAAATATGAACATTAAGGTTTTTAATCAGATTGTTTATAAAAAAACGTGAAATGACCATAATTATTCAAATGCCCATTACAGCATTAACAGAACCGAACTTCTGCATATGGCCTCGATTGTTAGTGTGTGTTTGTGCAACCAGAGAGGGGAATGGTTTAAGAATCAAACGGTGAATGTTTGCTGATTAACGCAAAGATTAGTTTTCTCATGTACATTTTCATGAAAAAAGTACCAGTAAATTATAGTTTTGTGTACGCATAACTTTGTGCGAGCATTATATACGAAATTTACAATGTCGGAAACCGTTTCCTACGCAGGGAGGACCCTACCCTGAATCTTGTGGGGGCCTATGCCAAAATTTATGCCTACAGTTCATTGGATACCTAACTACGACCAGTACAGGCCGAATGTTTTGTAAGTGGGCAATACAATTGAAAATTGAAATAGGAAATGTGTTAAACAGACAACAATCCGACCAAAGAGCAAAAAACAGCCAAAGGCAACCGATGGGTATTAAACACAGCGAGAAAATCCCGCACCCGAAGGCGGGCCTTACCTTGCCCTAAACCAAATTATGTAGTAGTTCAGTGAAAATGGACGTCACACTAAACTCAAAAACGTTTAAATGAAAAACAAAATAAATACAAGACTACCTACCGCAAGAGGCTTCTGATTAGGTACAGACGCAAAACACCGGCGATATTAAACATGTTCTGTGAGATCTCAACCCTCCTCTTTACTTCAAGCCAATGTTCATTTGTACAATAATTGAAGACAAAAACATGTACATTCACCTATTTTCGGACAAATTGTTGATGCAACTTATAGTTAGCATATCTGCATATATATTTAGGTAAACTATAATACTATATAAAAATGGAAATGTTTCTGATAACGGAGTGGTCATTGTTCTTTGTCGATTTTGTAAATAAGCATAATTATAACTTATGCTTACATCAGGTCAAACATAGGTCCATCGAAAGTTGATGGGGTTTTAATATTCAGATTGTGAACCGATAAGAAGGGATACTAGGTTATATGAAATGCTTTTATTAAGTCGCACACGGTACAAAGTTGACAGGGAAAAAGTAAACAAGACAATTTCAGATTTCTATTACAATGTATATGTATCAGAATTAATAATGATCCGTGTATCATGTTTCTATTCCAGAAGACCTCCCCCCTCGAAAAAAGAAGAAACAAAGAAAATTTGGTGCTGTTTATCAAATCTGATAAAGAGGCTTTGAGTTGATATAAAAAAAAATATCATGTGTAGGAGGTAGCCAATGAACCAAGTAAAGATCAAATGTCAATGATGTGAACAATTATAGGTCAACCTGTGGCCTTCAACAATGATTTAATCCCATACTAAAATTGAGAATGGAAATAGGGGGAATGTGTCCAATATTCTATTAGTCAATATCTATTTTTTTTTAATGAAACCACATGAATTTTTCCTGGGATATATTGATTTTTGTTTTGCTGATTTCAGGCTTTTTCCTAAATGATAGAATTGCATGACCAACTAAAGTAACAATCTTTGATATGGTATTATTTGGTGCAAACTTTCGTTGCAACCAAAGCAGTGGTTTCTGAGATATTCACTTAAAAAGTATGCAGTTTTTTTTTATCGATAGGTTACTGTCTTATTGAAATTATGCCCTGGATTCTCCTTGACGATGTATCTCTAGACATTACAATAATATATGTAAATTGAACACGTGTAATATGTGTTGCAAAGGGAACCAGGTGAGTTCATGGATGAAATAAGTGGACATTACTGCAAAGCTTAATATATTGAAGTCGCTGTTCCTATATTTTCAAAAATGATCAAATGATTATGAAAACAAACAAACGACGGGCACACAGCTACTTCAGTATAAGTAATCTTGATATACAGATCTATAGATGCATATCAAAAATTATTTGTAAAGCTGTATATAAACTGCACATCTGTAAAAATGTACATTAAAATTGAGAATGGAAATGGGGAATGTGTCAAAGAGACAACAACCCGACCAAATAAAAAACGACAGCAGAGGGTTACCAACAGGTCTTCAATGTAGCGAGAAATTCCCGCACCCGGAGGCGTCCTTCAGCTGGCCCCTAAACAAATATATACTAGTCCAGTGATAATGAACGCCATACTAATTTCCAAATTGTACACAAGAAACTAAAATTAAAATAATACAAGACTAACAAAGGCCAGAGGCTAACTGCACATTTTTAAATCTGTGTATAAGCTAAGAATATAGATTCTACAACTGCATCTTGTGTGATACGATGTCTATCCACAGTTTATATAGAGTTTTAGAGATGTACAGGTTATATACAGCTTTACGGATATACAGTTTACATACAGATTTGCAGGGACCCCTTTACAGATGTAAAGTTAATATGCATCTTTAGAACTGTACATCAAATTTACTTGTACTAAGGTAGCCAGTGGCGGATCCAGAGGGAGCGAAGAGGGCGTACGCCCCCCCTTTGCTCGGACTTTTTTTTTAAATGATTAATCAGACTAGACTTCGTGAACTTTACCAATTCCCGTGTACTCTAGTATTTAATTTTTTTGCGACAATTCTTTACTTATAAAAATACTTTTCGCTGGAATTTACTGATTGTCAATTCATATGATTCGCTATGGTAGAGTTGACCAGTGCGTCGAAAAAACATCGCTCAGTCATTTTGAAATTCATATCTTTACAATAACACATTGCTTAGGCTGACGATGACAATCATGGAACCTTCAAGGCGACATAGGATTGAGCAAGAACGTATTGACTTCTATTCCAATATTCCACCAAACAGAAAGTAATACTCTATAGAATATCATGAAAAAAGTTCCACGGCAATATTATTTACCTACGAAAACATGTTCAACCCTAAACGTCCCAGCCTATTTTAAAAAAATTTAAATGAAATAGCTGAATAATGATCTACAGTCAGTATAAGCTCTAGATATATTTTAAGTCTAAGGTACGAACCATTTGATTTGAGGAGACAGTCTGAGATATTTGAGAGAAAAAAATGACTCTGATTTTTGCCTTAAACAACAATTTTGGCCGTAACTTGATTGAAAACAATAATCTTGTCCACTGTTTTTGCTATTAGAAACGAAAATTTCCAACAGAATTATTTAGCATTAAATGAACATGATGTAAAAAAACGGGCACATTTTTTTGTGGCAGGGGTTTGCATGTGTGACCGAAATGTCTGTTCACCAATCTGATATATTAAATACTTTTTTTCAAGACCAGACTGCAACCTGCCTGCTGGGTGTGGCTTGTATGTCTTAATTTGTCAACCGTCTTTCATAAATTCGTTGTCATTTCAGACCGTCATTCGTAGCTTTTGGTTGATTTGGAAACCCTCACTTCTCTTAAAAATTGCTTGTTTGTCTTTTTAAACTGGTGTAGGTCGTATTGTAAGTTTTATTGAATAGCCCGGCGTATATCTTGTTTACAACAAGAAATCTGCGAGGTTATGATAACCAAACTTACAACAAAACGGCGAGAATTTTCAATGTCTATTTTTTACTGACAAGTCCAACATCAAATTTATCAGTACATGATAGCTTTGGATCCATACTATCATTTTATGATAGACAAATGATAGAGAGAATACAGCATCGAAAATGTCCAACCCTTATACTTTACAGCAACTACAAAATATACATGCCCCGCGCCAGGAACCGTTAAAAAAGTGCATATTACACATATTTTATGTTTTTATCCCCAAAAAAGATCCCAAAATCGCTCGGCGAACTTTAAAATCTTCGCCCCCCTTTCCAAAATCCCGGATCCGCTCCTGGTAGCTACAGAATGTATGCAAATAATTAATTTGAATTTATATACGGTATTTTCACCCATGTTTTACTCTTGTTGCTGATGTATACATGTATGTACGTGTGCATGCAGTGTGTGTAACTCTTGTAACTTTTTTGTGTGCTATATTGACAAATATTCTGTTAAAGCACCTTTTCGTTGACACATTAAAACTGAATTTGCTAGATCTGTATAGATATATTATAGATATAATGTATACGAAAATAACGAGTGCATTGACAACTTTTTTTTTTTACCAAATAGAGAAATCCAAATAAACGGTATGATCATTATGGTCAAGTACTAGATCTATTGACTATTTTATTAATCAACACATTTCAACAGTATAAAGCTATTTTATTTAACAAAACAAGAACAAAGAAGAGTCGGATGATAGGTACGCAATAGTATAATAAATTATAGTTATGTTTCCATATAAATGCTTGTTTGTGTTTAGAACGGAATGTACTGTATTTATTGCACGATATTGTAAATAATTGAACTTGAATTGAATATATCATGAAAATTGTTGATGCATGTATAACAAAAACACTAAAAAATTACTTGCGTGTTGGATTGTTAATAAAACAGGATTGTAAACTAAAAGTACCCCACGCTTATACCATCGTCTATTTTTACAGTACAATTATCATATGTAAGTTATTTACTTCATCCCTTAAGATATTTTGAAATTGTTAATAAATGTATGATTCTTTTAAAATCATATCAAATAGCAAATAAAAATGATTGTATAATCTTAAATTTTTGTTCTTTCCGTGTACTATAAGATTTAAAATCTTCATTGCTCTGGTATTTTTCCTTATAAAAATAAATATGTGGGTCCTAGATTATCACAAAAAAAATTCTGACAACTTTTAATATTTCAAACTTAATACTTAAAAAAATAAAATCCTCTTATTTTCAATTTTCAATTTACTGTTAACTTTTCTTATTTTGGCGAAAAACTCCTTTCCTAAAACCCCAAAGAGGTTTTAAAGAAACCACATGAATATTTTAAAATACATGTACATGTGTAAATTCTTATTTCTTTGTAATTACTTTATTAATCTTGACGTCAGGAATAATAAGCTTAAATCAAGCAACACATGTATTTTACATTCCTTATCAAACGTTAAACGCATGATTTATTCTAGCGCCGGCACGCCGACCAAATGTTCTTTGGTAAAGATTAGCTCTGTTTACACTTGTGTTATGTGTTTGTACAGTTCTGGTACTGATTCCTCTAGACGGACCTAAATGTTTTCTTATTGTCTCAAATCTTCGACGAAAGTTTCTTTCATATTCGTTACTTGTTTGCTCGTTATAACTTGGATAATCCTGATCCGGTTCCTCATCACTTGAATAATCAGGCAAATGCTCTTCCGGTGAACTTTGTCTCTCGTGGCCATTTACTCTTGAATCGTATGATATAGTCGATAAACTAATAGTTTCTTGGTAGTCAACTTCTTGATCAGCAGACTGCAAATTTTCTGTTTCCTTAAGGGCTTGTTTAGCCCATCCTTCTTCTGTTTCTTTTGAAAAAGTCCAGAGTTTTACACTTGATATTAGATGTAAAAAGGTGCCCCACCTGTGGATAAGCATTCCAATAAACTGCAATAAAATAACCAAAGCAAACACCACTAAGAATGTGACCGACAAAGGTTCGTATTCGTTTAATATGTAAAAACTTTTCAACTGATCCTCGTTGTTCTGAAGTTGGAATACTGCAGTTGCAAACAGAAAATTCATCAATAAGAATCCAAAAGCGACATTGTTTCTGAGAGTTTTAAGTTCTTTTTGAATTTCCTCTTTTTTCTGTTTGTTTTCTACAATTGGTTTAAGATACTTTTCAAGGATATCACGCCAAAATTCAGTTTCATTGTCCTCAATATTAACCTTTTCTTTTATTCCCAAGTATTCCATCGACTGCCAAGCATCAGGCTCTTGTCTTACTTTTGGACGTCTTGTTGCAGCACGTGGTACAGGTATTACTCCAACAGGTGGTGGCGTACCTGATTCTATTTCATTACCATCTGATTCCTGCTCAACTCTTGCTCCCACTAACTGCTTAATAAGCCTTGCTGATTCTTTCACTAATGCATTAACGCCTAGTTTCTGCAAACATCTTATTAGTATGGGAGACTTTGTTGACTTTGTAGCATTTCCAGATTCCGTTGTCTCAATAATGTCGTCTTCTGTTTTCTTTTCACGAGTACCCCACGTGACAACATGAATATTGCACATATAATATACAGTTAGGAAGATAAAAGTAGATGGAACCATAAGATAATACAGCAAACCATGAACAAGGCACATCAACTCTTTTGGATGTGCAAAACCAGCGATTACGAAAATAGATAGTATTTCTATGAAAAATATTACATTTGGACTGTACGACTTTTCTGTTGCGAGATTCACGAACAACCCTACCGTGACGATAACCATAACTAAGGTGTACACTGTTGAGAGAAGCGCTGCTGCTCCAATTTGTTTGTCATTGCTACATTTCATGCATATGATGGCATACAAAACCACTGGTGTTACAGCGAGGATGTATGAATGGAACATATTTATTTTGAGTACAGCATTGAAAGATCCGGTAATCATTAACGTAACCGTTCCGATACCAAGTAAACTTGAAGAAAGAATTACGAATTGGTATAAGACAAACAACGTGCTGATATTATCATTCACTTTCGTTGTTACCCTCCAAGATGAAAGCAAGTCAATAATATTTGCAAGAGTTGACGGTGCCCATCGTCGCCTCTGCACGAAAAACTCCTGAAAGGTTTGTGGTGCGAATGTGAAGGCGTCAGCACTAGCAGCGTAATCTATTTTCCAACCCTGTTGTAGCATCAATGTACATAACCATCTATCTTCCCCTGTAAAATTAATGTAAGTAAAAATGAGAGATATGCCGCTTTAAGAATGTCGGAAATAAAAAAAATAAAAACTAACCAGAAAACTAATATCGCAGCAGGGGTTCAATAGAAAGTTTGTCTGTGAAGCGCAGAAATAAATGAGTTATAACTGATGCAAACAAAGCTGATAATTACCTTTAATAAGTTATCTTTTTTTAAATATTGATACCAGTGATGAATGAAAAAAATAATGTTTAGGGAATCAATTTGACATATCATTCCAAAAAATTATTGCATTTAAAATATTTGCAATACAAACATTTCTAAAAGTTTGAGATTTTGCCTACAAATAATAAAAAAAATGTTTTTACCCCTACTTTGACATTAAAAATCAATTTGAAATAGCCAAGTTTACCTATATATATATATATCAACTTTGGTGAAAATGTTTTTTTTTATTCAAGGTTTAAACAAATGCTATGATTACAAATTGCACTTTCTGAAAATATTACATCAAGAATGTTTTAACTTAATCATAATTTTGTTGATATTGGAGCAAAAGTATGTTTCATCAAATTTGTGTTTTTTTTTAACAAGATCCTAATTTAACGATCATTCCAAAAATGTTAAGGGCATTAGTTTTTGTCATGTGAAATTGACGAAGCTATTTTGTCAATTGTCGATGAAATTCTAGCAAACCAAGACATTTCTCAAAAATAAATGATCGATTTTCATACAAGAAAAGTATGTTAAACACTGTATTTGTCCGAATTTCATTTAAATCAAAAGGTACATTCCTTTTATGATGTGCATAAACATTACGGTTGAACCCATTTTCACTTATCGTACACAAAAGCGGCCAGAAAGATAGGGTTTATATAGGAAACCACGAGAGGTACTACATTTGTAAATAAGAATGCATTTATATTTAATTGTTAACCAATTATCGTGCTGAAATTAAAATATGTGTCTTTGATTTTGTTTTATATTTATTAGCAAGACATTTAAGAGAGCTTAGCTAATAAGAAATGTGTACCTTGTTCAAACTGAATGAAATGGCGTGCTTCGGTAGGAGGACTTGTATACATTCTCATCACGTTATCGTCCATTACAGCAGAAGCACGAAATAAACTAAAGGCTCCTGGACAACAAAGTACACATCCAAACACATGTTCTGTAGCTTTTGTAGCCAATGTCCGACAGCATATTCAAATTGTTGATACCATACAACTGGACCTATATATATAAGCATTGCATTAAAACAATAAAACGAAAATCAATGTAATTGTTTTCAATTTTACATAAACAGCCAATAACTAGCATTCATGACATTCACATAAATTATTCATAATAAGTTATTTAAAAATGAACTCACAACAATGTTATGATTGGTATCAACTGTCCTGATGGATATATCCATCCTAATGCCATCACATCATTTTGTTTTTACAACCAATAAAACTACTCTATTTTTTAGATAATGAATGGAGCAATTTTAACGTTGACCCTATACTAAAATAAAATGATATGAAACAGGAACATCTCAAACATCAGATTGTCACGTTTTCAGAAGGTTGGAAATTTAGACCATCTTCTAAATTGGTCTTAACTGTGAAGGGATCTTCGACCTTAGATCGAATAAAACTTTGAATTTTTGAGGCAACTTGAAAAACATTAAATGTCACGAGTTTTGTAATATATATTTTAAATAAAACATAACATGCGATAATTCACAGAATAAAAAAAGGAACATCAACATTTTTTTTGTGTAAAAAGGGAAGGGGCTATAAATTTGCTTCAATAGCCTAAAAAAAAATTTTTTGAATATATACGGACACTGTTTTTGAAAACAAAAATCCACAAACCCACAGGAGTTTTTTTATTTTTGTTTCCATTTGAAATTATTTTTATTGACTAAAATTAAGTGAATGAAAATTTAAAGGCTTATATCGAAGCAACTTATTTTTCTGTATCGTACTTCATTTAGATCTTGCTAATGATGAAACGTATAACATTTTTATTTCTTTTGAAAAAGTACAAGTTAGAAAAAAACATTTACATTTCAAAGGATTCTGAGCTATCAACATATATCTTGTGTGTTTTGAAGCAGCATTATTTTTTATTTGGTGTTCGTACAAAACATGGAGGTGACCTGTTGATTACTTCCAGCATGTAAACAGGAAACATTGATAACAATTTACTTATAAACTTCGTGATAATATTAATGGAATATAAAGGAATAACCAAAATCCGCGTACCTGATCCAATAGGATGTATTCGTCCACATACAGCGCCAACTTTGTCATTCTTTGTCATTTTGTCTATCAGTTTTTGTACTGCCTCAGGTTTGAAATCTACATCTCCGTCCTAAAGCCAAAATGAACTGTTATGAGCCTAAAATAAAAACAATTTTAAATGTAAAAATATATATGCATATAAAGCATAGCAGTTTTCTGAAGAGAACATATTTTTTTTGACAAGTGCGATAAGAATTTTTTTTCATCCAAAAAAAATATGTATTGTTGCATCTTTCTTGCTAAGTACTACTTACATTCATTTTCGTAACGATTACTTTCAAATCAATAATAAACATCATAAACGAAATTTGATATATTTAAAACAATAGAAATCAGCAGAGAGAGAAAAGAGAGAGAGAGAGAGGTTGAATGTGTCGATTGATAGCTTCTACCATGAAATCGTACTAACCTTTTTAACTTTGTCTTTTGGCAATTGGTTCAGTAATGATGTTATGCGTCTGTAGTGATATCTTTTATTTGTGTCCTTCTCCAGTAACTTATTTTCCAAAATGGCGCCGATCATCTTATATCCCAATAAGTAGTACATGTACATGATCTAAAATTGCAATTAAGGAGAATTTGTATGATAATATGGCTTAGTGAGTATGCAACTTTTAAAATTTACAATACCAAGCGATATCTAATGATTCGAGTTACTTAGTAGTACGAATACCTAATGTTTTTTGGTGGAATATACTTTAAACATTCTTGAACCACAAAATATACTCATATATGATATAATATAAGATTCGTGTTTTAAATGATGTCTAGCTCTATAATGCTATCAAACATAACGGTTCTCATGTTTATTTCAATTAATGTAAAATCATCTGAACTTTGAGATTGCCATCCAGCGAATGTGATCGTTAATTAGTGTGTTAGAAAAATTAGGTTGAAATGCAAGGATTATGTGTGGCTCAATTCTAATATCGTTGTCGTGTTGTGTCGAATATTGACTGTTACATGTTTTCCTTTAGCCAATGTCACTGCTTGTCCTTTGACTAATTTTCTATAACGACATAGGAATCCTCAATATTTTTATGTGTTGAAAGAAACCGAAACAATGATTTTACCTGTGACCATCGTTTTCTGTGTCTGATTTTGTCTTTATCTTTCAAATGAATCGTCATATCTGTTCCCCCTGGCATGGTCCAATGCAATCGTCCCCCATACGGTGTAGTCGTTTTTGTTGGCTTATTTTCCCATTTTAGACGGCCCCTTGCGACTGATCTGTCATTGAGAGAGAAAAAACAATGAATCATTCCAATTGAGTTTGAAAAAAAATTAAACTTAAAAAAGTTATAGAGAATAAAATATGAAATTTGAATGGAAGACTAGAATATTAAATGTACAAGTCTATATAACAGCACCATAGTACTATAAACCCAAAACTAAATTAAGAATGCAACTTACAATCTTTAACTTAAGAAAACAGTATACTCATTGTGTCAAGCTTTCAGTTTCATTCTACAAAGCCAAACCATCAATGAATTTGATAAACACTTTATAAATCTGCTTTCAACGCAATAACTATGTCTGTGGAAAAGAGAAAATAAATAATCATCAAATGCTTGAGACATCTTTATGTACGTTTATAGATTTGATTATAATTATCTTTCTTTAGTATATGAAAATATTATATCATAAAGCTTACGTTGATGCCTCTTCCATGCATTCTACCAGCTGTTTTACCCACTCATTAGGTAATCTTTGTCTGGATTTTTTATCAGTTTCAAAGGCGTCATCAAAAATCAAATGAACTAAAATAAAAAGGGGAAGGACATATATTTCGATAACGTGCATTTATTTAAGTATGTGCCTGTCCCAAGTCAGGAGCCTGTAATTCAGTGGTTGTCGTTTGTTTTATGTGTTATATATTTGTTTTTTTCATTTTTTATATAAATAAGGCCGTTAGTTTTCTCGTTTGAATGTTTAACATTGTCTTATCGGGGCCTTTTATAGCTGATTATGCGGTATGGTCTTTGCTCATTGTTGAAGGTCGTACGTTGACCTATAGTTGTTAATGTCTGTGTCATGTTGGTTGTGACCAGTTGTCTCATTGGCAATCATACCACATCTTTTTTTTATAATGTATGCAAAATGTACGTTTTGATTCATATAAAAGAAAAAAAGATACATAAATGAACTGATTATAAATACTTATTATAACAAAATATCACTTTTCAAAAAGACATACTTACTTTCGTGTTCAAAGTAATCAACATCTACTTTAAAAATCTCTTCTGCAAGCTTATATTTACTTCGGTGGAAATCCAATCTGAAAAAAAAAGAAAATGTGTAAGCTACAAAAGGTGTTATCACATATTTTTGTTTGAATTTGATTACAATGTTATTTTCATATTTATTTCCACCAAAATGGGATTGCATCGTAGAGTGCTGTGCTACAAATCAGCCTCCTGAATAATTTAATACACCACTTTGAAATATGAAAATACACCAAGTCTGATATTGGATGTACCAGCTTTTAAAATTACATTGTGTAGGGTGATGTGTCTATACCACCAATCAATGTATTTAACTGTGTTGTATTAGTGTAATTCAGTATCATGAACAAAGGCTTCACATGTACAAATGATCTTAGTATTTTGTAATGTTGTAGGGTTCAACAAGACATATACAAGTCGTCCTCTAATGTTCGATGCATCGACAAATATGTTTAATCAAGAATAACCCGATGAAGGTTCTTTTGGAGCAATACACGTTATACACGGTTTTGGCTTTGATTAGTGTTAGTCAATCTTTTGTTTTCTATTTGTTTCTAGTATTAAGTACATTTAAAAATAAAAAAAAGTGGTATAATTGCCGATGAGAGAATTCTACACCAGAGATCAAATATCATAGAAGTTGATATCTATTGGTCACCGTACAACCTTCAACAATGAGCAAAAGTCTTTTGTTTTGTAATCGTGTTTGTCTTTATTTCTACGTACATGTAAGAGGGCTTTTTTGCAACTTAAAACTATTTTTTTAAATGCTATTACAAGAATCGATTCATTGAACAAACCTGAATAATGATTTGAGGAGTTGTAACATTTCCTGTCTCGTTTCATGCCACATAGTTCCACAAATATAAATGTACGGTCTGGTTTTCTTTTTATTCTTCCTTCTCTCTTTACTTTCTCTACGTTTTCCATTCACAAACGATTCATTTTCGTCTTCATTTCCTTTTTTAAAGACAGGTTTAAATTTTGCATGTTTGAGAAGTCGCTTTTCAACCGTATCATCTTTCCTTTTCATCAGCAATCCAAGAGATGAGAAGAAATTATCTCTAACTGGTAATACGAATAACCTTTGGAGAAACAAATGTAGGAAATTAAAAGGATCTTTAAACGTACAATTATACTATGCATTCCACTATCAAGTAAAGCCAAAAGATAATGTTTAATTTTGAGTGATGTTCTCTTTTCTTAACCCATTTAAAGTCAAAATAAAACACAAAACATGGCAACTTGATAATGGTTACTCATTATTTGGTCTCTTGTTTTCTAAATCTGCGAACTTAATAAATGTTAAGGTAAAATTCATGAAATGCATATTTTCCTATATCTAATTATGCAGTGTAGACATTGCCTATTTCTTCAATCTCTTTTCTTAAAGCAAGTAATTCATTTCTAGTTAACGTAGATCATACCTTTGCTCTCGTTCCATCCGGTTGCACTGTGGAAATAGAACATACCATGTCAACAATAGAACAGATACCCACAATCCAATAGAAGATCCGATCCACTGAGATAGACTTTCAATGTCAACGCTTGGACAGGAAACAGCTAACTCAAACACATTACTGTCGTCTGGCCAATTATAGCAGAATCCTATAACTCCACCAAAACACCCAAGAGGCACTAACGCCAAAGGAATAAAGAATGATATCCGCTGCATTTG
Organism: Mytilus edulis; assembly: GCA_019925275.1. Classification (NCBI taxonomy): domain Eukaryota; kingdom Metazoa; phylum Mollusca; class Bivalvia; order Mytilida; family Mytilidae; genus Mytilus; species Mytilus edulis. The sequence goes on from CM034355.1 coordinate 58,383,254, forward strand.
TAATTTGCAAGCAAGTACGCTTTCATATGAAGCGAAAATGGCACAATAAATATATATGAACATTAACTTATGGTGTTTGAAGATGTTGAAAATCTTGTCAAGAAAAGTTTCATTAAGATATTCCTTTGTCGTGTCAGGAATAGTGTCTTTTAGAGTTTCAATAATCTTGTCATGGAAGTGTTATTTAAAGTTTCATTGATTTTGTTTAGAAAAGTGTCATTTAGATTTTCATTGATATTGCTTAGAAAATGGTCATTTAAATTTTCACTATCTTCTGTAAACGTCCACTTTATATCTGGCACCAAGAAATGTGCCATCAATAAAAATATACCAACTTTAATGATGCACATTTTCAAATTTATTTTTGGTCTTGCTTTGTCCACTGCTATCCTCCAGTCTTTTATTTTTAAGTTGAAGGATCCAATTTTCAAGTTGCAAAACAGAAAATTTTCACAATATCCCATTGAAATTCCGACTAAACTTGCTACTAGACAAATTTTCTCTTGTGTAGTATAATGGATCTGATCTGTAGTAGTATCGCTAAACACTATGGTCGGTCTAACAATCGCACAAACTACGACTCCACATTGAATAAGCATTGCTATTAAAGCTATGCTTACACTTGACAGTCGTATAACAAATTTCTGTCTATTCCTTGCTAATGCAATTTGTTTTAAAATGTTCAGAATTGACGGAAGAGTAAATGACGACATTACGAGAGTTATTCCTGATGTCATGGAATGGTTATGCACAACCTTGAGCAACAAATAGGCTGTTCCACACGCCTCTGCACTTTCTAATATAAATATCTATAGACAAATAGAAAAATATGAGATATAACAAATATGACTTTATTTAAACACACATATAACACTTTTAAGAGGGCCAAAGGCATGACAATTACATGTCATATAAACAATATAATGGTGACACTAACAGTCACATAAAAATAAAAATTAAACAAAAAATTAAATAAACAAATGACCTCAAGAGCCCCCTGTCTTCAGTTCCATAGACTGTTTAATAAAGAAGCCTAAAGATTTCACTTGCTGACTAGCCGTTGGATTTAGTATATATTTCATTTTATTATCAAAAAAATCTGTTTATTGAGTTTTTAATTCAATTAAAAAAACAGACATAATAAAGAACGCTATAAAATTGTGATTTCATTTTCCTTATTTTAGTAAAGATAATTATGTTCAAAAAGTTTAAAACTAAAGGAAAGTGTATGGTACATCTGCAAAATTATGTTTGATAGTATATTGCTTTCCCTCCAATATGTAATGTATTACCATGTTGGTCATTGCAATACTCAATACAAAGACAAATACAAATTAAGGACACAAAACAAAGATGTGTTAACAGTGCTGTTATTTATAAATTCATGCAAATGTCAATTTTTCTACTCAATTATAATATTTAAAGAATGGATGCCAAAATATTATATTTTTCTTCCTGAGTATTAACAACACATCTTGCAACATACTTACTGGTAAAAAAGATTTCCATCCAATGTTTTTTAGCTCTCCCGAAACACACTTTAAACATAGACTGTATAAATGTTAAGGCAATTGGTGTTGAGTAACAAAGAATCAGTTCTGTCAAAGCGTTAGACTTCCGACCATCCTCCTTTGAAGTATGAAAATACTATGATTTTTTTTTAAACTAATAACAACTACTTTTAAAATCAACTAAACAAACCAAATATGCATCTTTTGCATCAAAAGTGTATATTGTTATGCTTTTTTATTATTTTAAAACGCCCATTAAAAAAAAATATTTCTAATTTCATTTGGTGTCGCATTCCGATAGTATCATTCACAAATATTCAATGCATATTTAATCTGACATTTCAGGAGTTATATATAAAGATATACACATTGATAACTTTTAACTTTAATGTTTTAACTGTTCTTTTGTGTATCGAAACTATACCTCCTCCATAAGCGCAACCTTTGAACCCATTATATTAACATGGTATAAACAGGACCAATGTTCAATCAACAAAAAAGACGAGTCAGTCTTTTTCCAAATTTTGGTCTCTGGACGTTTTTGCAACATGGATTTGTATGTGAAATGTCACTAACATATATATATATATTCCTTACCTTTTCTGTTTTCAACTGTGACGCCAGAAGCAGCGGGATTAGAATCGTGGCAACACCTTTTGCTGCAATTCCCACAAATAATCCAACACATAGCAAAAGCCGACAGAACTTTAAAAATTTTTCCTCCACTTCTACACAGCCTTCGAAATCTCTTTCGGTATTTCTAAATGCATCCCATGCCCTAAGGAGTAATCCATAATATTCATTATATGATTTTAAAACAACAGTTCGTAGCTATAGAAATCTAATCATTTCAAGAAATTCCATCTTTTTTTCGAATATACACAAAATAACGAGTCATATCATCTTTTTGTCTTATGTATTCACAACTATGTATGTATACATTATAACTCAATTGTCCATATCTTCTCGGTGTTTTTTGTAAGATTTAAAAACTATGAAAGACTGTTTTTGGAATTTAAAATTATAAATTGTAATTGGAACCGAAATACGAACATATGTACAAGGTTAGGGGAGGGTTGGGATCCCGCTTTAACCCCGCCACATTATGTATGTATGCACCTGTCCCAAGTCAAGAGCCTATACTTAAGTTGTTGTCGTTTGTTCATGTGTTACATATTTGTTTTTTTGTTCATTTTTATGTACATACATAAGTTAGTTTTCTCGTTTGAATTGTATTATATTTGTCATTGCGTGGTGATTGTCATTTCGATATGGTTTGACCTTTCTATTTTCGTTATTTTTCCTCGTTTTTGTAACCAACAATCTATTGAACATAACACTTAAATTTTAATCAAACCTACCATCTCGTATTTTCGTTTCTTTTGTTTTGATTTTCTACATCACCATAAGTTGGAGGAAAACTATTCACGGACTGAGTTTCTGTTGTATCCTCTTGAACCGTTGTACTAGCCATGTCCTGCATTGGAATATCACCAGGTCTTGTGTAAATTGGTGTGCTGATTTCTGGATTATGTGTGACAACCGCATCCTTTTGTGATTGTTCTATTTCCCTTATTTTTGTTTGTTCCCTTTCTCTTTTTTCTCTTTCTTGTTTTATTATTTGCTCCTTTCTTTTCTTTAAATAATATAAATAGTACAATGAGTATTTCAATATGATGTGTATATATGTTTGATCGAAATCAATATGATGTCAACAAATAACATGTTTTCGATTGTCCATGGAAGACCATTAATTTTCTCTTGTCAAATATAAAGTTACTGCAATGACTGATGCATTGTAAATAATGGATGCATTTGTATACGTTAGAGTTTTGAATGTTCGCTTTGTATCGCCCACTTTATTTCATCAAATTAAACCAAAAAATGTATACAGAAGTTACAAATGATGTGTCTATCGAATTTCAGTATTTAAATTTTGAATTCTTTTCTTGCATATTCGAAGATTAATTCAAACTTTTTATATTAAGTGGAAAAACTGTAATAGTAGACTCATTTTGAGACCATGTCATAAGTTATTTAAAAATAGGAATAACAGCTTCAACCAAAATCAATTGTAGCTACAAAATGTATTTTTTTCAAGAATGTCAATATTTTCGCAATATCTTTTTGAATAAAGCATTTGACAGCAATTATTTACAAAAACAAACAGAAGCATGAAATAGCCATTTAAGATCAATTTGTTAATTATTTCGACATGTTAATAACGTCATAGTGACATCACATTCAAGTAATCTCTCTTCACTAAAGTGTCGAGATTATATTAACATATTCATTTATAGATTTAATCTATAATCTTTTTTTGAAAGCTTAACACGTTTACAAGCTTTTTAATTGTCAGGGTCAAATAATGTCCCTAATCGTACCTCCTCCTTTCCATTCATCATAAAAGCATATAAAACAAGAGGCTCTCAAGAGCCTGAATCGCTCACCTTAATTATTTTGGTTAAATCTCTCATCAATGATTATTTTGGCTTTTCAATTTATTTAAATGTTTTTTGGATCGTCCTATTTTCTTCAAAAGCCAAAAAAAAAATAATCATTTTCTCCTATGTTCTATTTTAGCCATAGGAGCTATGTTTCTTGACATACAAGGAAATAAAATATAAAATTTATACTAGATACTCTGAAACTCATTTAGCCTAAGTTTGGCTGAAATTGATACAGCAGTTTCAAAGGAGAAGATTTTTTAAAGTAAGTCAATATGATGAACAAATTGTGAAAAAAGTCTTTAAAGGGCAATAACTCCTTAAGGGGTCAATTGACAATTTTGGTCAAATTGACTTAATTGAAGATCTTACTTTGCTGAACATTATCGCTGTTTACAGTTTATTTCTATCTATAATTATATTCAAGATAATAAACAAAAACAGCAAAATTTCCTTAAAATTATCAATTCAGGGCAGCAACCCAACAACAGGTTGTCTGATTCATCTGAAAATTTCAGGGTAGATAGAAATTGACCTGATAAACAATATTACCCAACGTCAGATTTGCTCTAAATGCTTTGGTTTTTGAGTTATAAGCCAAAAACTGCATTTGACCCCTATGTTCTATTTTTAGCAATGGCGACCATGTTTGTTGATAGATCATAACTTCGGATACAATTTACAAACTAGATACCCTAAGGAACATTCAGTTAAAGTTTGGAAGTATTTGGCCCAGTAGTTTCAGAGGAGAAGATTTTTGTAAAAGATTACTAAGATTTACGAAAAATTGTTAGAAATTGACTATAAAGGGCAATAACTCCTAAAGGGGTCAACTGACCATTTCCGTCATGTTGACTTATTTGTAAATCTTACTTTGCTGAACATTATTCCTGTTTACAGTTTATCTCTATCTATAATAATATTCAAGATAATAACCAAAAACAGTAAAATTTCCTTAAAATTACCAATTCAGGGCAGCAACCCAACAACGGGTCGTCTGATTCATCTGAAAATTTCAGGGCAGATAGATCTTGACCTGATAAACAATATTATCCCATGTCAGATTTGCTCTAAATGCTTTGGTTTTTGCGTTATAAGCCAAAAAGTGCATTTGACCCCTATGTTCTATTTTTAGCAATGGCGACCATGTTTGTTGATAGATCAAAACTTCGGATACAATTTGTAAATTAGATACCCTAAGGAACATTCAGTTAAAGTTTGAAAGTATTTGGCCCAGTAGTTTCAGAGGAGAAGATTCTTGAAATAGTTTACGACGACAGACGACGACAGACGACGGACGACGACGGACGACAGACGACGGACGACGACGGACGACGACGGACGCCAAGTGATGGCATAAGCTCACTTGTCCCTTCGGGACAGGTGAGCTAAAAAGAGTCACCTTTTCTAAGACTATCAACAAGTAAGTATCTATAAACAGGATTTATATTCTGAGAAATGTCACATAAATTTCAGCGAATGCTTTCATTGTGAATTCCTATTAAATGAGAAGTTTCCTTATACCATTTGATAAACGATAAAACACAGGATAATAATTTTCTGCAATTTATTCCGATTTGGATTTCACAATTAATATTTAAATGTATATACATTGTATGTCTCGTTATGAACAAACCTGTATAAGTATTGCCTTTTCCTTGTTAATTTTCTCTACGACATGTCCTTTCATAAATACCTAAACGAAAATTGAAAAAAAAATCAACAATTAATATATGTTTGGTATTCTTTGACATTTTCAGGATTCAAATATTCCCATAGTCTATCAAGAGTAAGATTTCAAAACGCATTATGTTCAATGAATATTTTCATAGAAGCAGTTGTTCAATAATGAACACCACCTTTAGGAATATCTATGTAACGCTTTTAATAACACTAAAGGCAATCATTCACTCACTAAATATGGCTAACATGAGTGATTTTTTCAATAAGATGATAAAGAGGCTTTAGTAAAGATATCTTTCAAAAGTAAATAGGAAAGTACTTATTTACTGATTATGTTAGCTCAACTTGTAAATTTACCTTTGTTCGACCAATTTCGTAAGAATTTGTGTGGACTTTACAAGCCTGTAATATGTTTTCTATTGTTTGCTTCTGGTTAGTACCTTCTGGTATTATGGCACATTCCCGAAATATTTGACACCTACAATAAAGGTTAACAATATGGTAGTAGTTGCGTCTTTCACGTAACGATGATGGGAGGCTTTCATAAAATTTGTCAATTCAAAGCAGTTTTTTGATAGAGATATTGACAAATTGATAAATCTAGATTTTCTGATAAAGGAGGAGCAAATGATACCAAGGGGAAAGTCAAACTCATAGATAAAATTTAAACTGACAACGCCATGGTTACAAAAGAAAAAGACAAACAGGCAAATAATAGTACACAAGATACAACATAGAAAACTAAAGACTTAGCAACTTAGTGGTCCCAGGTACTGATAAGCTGCTTTTTTTTTAGAGGTATTGACATAAACAACTTTAGTAACAATTATTTACGACATCATACTAAACATCTATCAAAGCGCAGAGTGGTCTTCATCTGTGATCTTTACAGTATTTGAGATAGATAAGATAGGAATGGGATGTTGGATCTTTTTATTACTGCACACATTGAAACCATTTTTTATCACAATTTCTAGATCTTTTGCTTGTTTCCTTCTTTTGCCGTATTTTTTAAATATTTTTGTAGTTGCATTGAATTTTGCCACTCCGCGGGGCATATTGAAAAATGAGGAAGTGCTATAATTCAACAAATGCCTTTTCTCTATTGATATTTACAAATGTTCATACCAGAGGCTATTTCAAAACAGGCAACTATATAAAAATATATTTTTGTATGTTTTACGTTGTCAGTTTTACTTGGAATTGCCTGTACCAAGTCTTATTGATTTTTACAAGGAATTGTCTGTTCTAAGTCATATGACATTCGCTTTGAATTCATTTATTATTTTTGATTCTGCATTTGATTATGGACAGTCCGCATTGAATTTTCCTCGAAGTTTTGTATTTTTGGGGGTTATTTTACTTAAAGGATGATTTATCCATTAATAAAAAAACATAACATCAATTTCTTGGTAAACCTACATTTGCAGAAATTTGTCAAACGGCATTCTGCTTTGAAATCCATCTCTTCTTATTCTGGTAATATCGTCGATACCGGCACTTTGCAGCTGATTTAATACAACCTTTTCATCGAAGTAATTAGGCCGTTGATTGTCATTTGATTTGATGCATCTGAAAATACGAACATGTTCTTATATCAATTAATATTTAGATATTGAATAAATCGAAATTTTAAAGAAAACGAACACCCTCCATCGACTCTCTCACAACTAAAACATCTAACATTGATTTATTAAAGTTTAGAATTTTAAAAAAGACCTCTGTTAATCTGTTTTATTTAACCATTTTGAAAAGAAATATGCAAATGTCCTTATTACGTTCGATAAACAATTTCATATATTCACAAGCGTTCATAGACATTAAAAAAATGATTTATATAACATAAGCACAAAAGAACTTACCTGACAAAAAGCGGCCTAGCATCGGCTAAGATGTCAACGAGGCAAGTCAATGATGTCTAAAATAGACAACACGAATTCAAATAAGATAAAACATACTTCTTTTACAATTAACATTTTTGTCTTTTTGTTGGACGCAATAATATTAAATCATAGCACTTATCGAATATATAATTACAATATCTGGTGGACAAACATTTCAATGGCCAATTAACTATGAATGTTTCATATTATATTTAGAAATTAACATAAAATACTTTTCCCTTGCATAATCAACAAATATGATTTGTCGAAAGTATTGATGATAAATAAACTAAACCAAAAGAATTTAAGCAAGTATTGTATAAAACAATCAGAACATTTTTATATTGTAAATGTATGTTACCACGTATTGGGAGGCTGCACTGTTAGTTGATCTTGACTGCTGTTTATCTTCAGATTTGTTCACAGTTTTATTGTATCTGTAATTTCAACTACATTGTTTTAAAAGAAATACGTCAAGAATCAAAATAAAATTGAAGCTTAATTTTAGCGTTCTCTAAATTATTTCACTCCGCCTATAATTGAGTTATTTGGTCTGTGAAATTTGATATAGTTCTACGTTCTCTACATGCAAATGAACTCATCATAGATACCAGGACTAAATTTTGTATATACGCCAACGCACGTTTCGTCTACAAAAGACTCCTCAGTGACGCTCGAATCCCAAAAAAATAAAAAGGCTAAATAAAGAACGAACTTGAAGAGCATTGAGGACCAAAATTCCTATTTTTTTGTCAAATACAGCTAAGGTAATCTATGCCTGAGGTAGAAAAGCCTTATTATTTCTAAAAATTCAAAATTTTGTAAACAGTTAATTTATAAATATAACCATATCAATGATAATTCATGTCAGCACAAAAAGTGCTGACTACTAGGCTTTTGATACCCTCGGGGAAATATAATGTTTATTAACTTTTTAAATGGTGTGTAAGTGACCAGCTGTTTCAAAGTAAAGTGTCTGATCCTTTCCAATATACTCTCATGTTCGAGTCTCTAACTTTTCAGTTCTTCATCCAAAATGAAAACGTTTTAGAACTTATTTCATATAGTAGTATTGCCTATCTTTTTGAGATCTTTCTTTATATGTATGAATTGTTAACTACTGAACTGAATGTAAACGTAAACATTCAATGTCTCAATCTCTGGAGAGTGCATTTTATCTCTGTTATTCAAATTAAGAATTCCTCCTTTAACAGTTCAAAACACCTAAATTGATATTTTTACGCGACATGGTAAGTTCAGAACAGATTGTGTTATATTTGTAAGCCAACATTTAACGTGGTTGATATACATTGTATCTGTGTAAATACAAATAAAGAAATACGAAAACAGAAAAAGACATACGGTACTGGATGCATTATCACATTAGCAATATATTTTAAGCATTACAATTAAGCAAAAAGTGAAATATATAAACATACCTTTTGCCAATTTCTCTGGCCTGTCTTTTTGACAGAGTGTCTCTGCAGAAACTCCTGCAAAATTAATTTTAGGAGCATTATCACTTGTAAATCACTTTGAAGATTGTATTTATTTCTGAATTGCATCTCTTAAATTCGAAAAAGGTTAAAACAAAATTGAAAACAAAGTCTCCTTATTCTTTTCTATTTCAAAACTATGAATAGTTCTACTTCTTTCGTGTGTCAATCTAAAACATAACTGACTTTTAAGTACTTGTAATTAGAGAATACATACCGGTGAGTCAAAAACGAATCCTGTGTATCAAAATATTCACTGACAATATAGAAATCACTCCTTTCTGTAAAAATTTCCTTTATCCTTTCTGGAACAGTTCCTCTATTCTTGTCTAGAAATTCTCTAGTGCTATATTTCACCTATTTGGAAGACAAACAATTTTACATGGAGTCTAACTCATAAATATTGTTTTCCGTGACCCAACTGTGAAGACAACCATTTAATTGTATACCGTATTAATTTAGTACTGGCCATGGCTTTTTTATCAAACACAACATAACACACATACCAAAACATTATAAAACAAGAAAATGGCTCTGATAAAGAATATATAAATTTTGTGCTATAACTTATATGGTTTACGCAATTGACGAAATTAAAAATATATGACAAAAAGTAAATACGATATTTTTAGGGCAATACCATCACTATTAATTATCTTCTTATTACAATTGTATGCCATGTTTTGTCGTGCCAGCAATTTTATATACGTATGTTGTTTACTTTACAACTTATTTTAAATTTCAGTTCAGTTTACCGTCTCGCTGCCGCTCATCGCACTTGTTTAGAAGTTATCGTGACGCCATCAGTTTTTGTTTATTGCCTTAATTTGTATCTTCAAATCGGCTTAAAATATTCGAACAGCATTAAACTACTGTTGCCTTAATTTATATAGAGTTTACTACATCTTATATTTGCTACTCTTTGTGGTATTTTTGCCACATCGAGACATCTTTTATCTTATTTCAATGGTTGACTCAGACTTTGGGTCAAGTAAAAATCAAATAACAATTTAAAAGCAAAACGACAGTTGTCATAAAGGATTGTCGGCAGGCATACGTCATTATAAACAAGCTGACACAGCGGTAACCAAACAATGTTTTATTAAACGTCGGTTGGTCTGTTAACATTCAAATTTCCAATAACTTGTAATTTTTTATCGTATCATCGTTTCCTATTTGTCCTGTTTCTACGAGAACACAAATATTTCCTTAAAGACACTAACAAACAGCAACGAGATATAACATATAATGGAATAATACCTGTCCAGCATAATGAACAATGTAGAATGACATATTATGTCCAGTCGACTGGTACACATCATATTTGTCTCTAAATTCTGTATTATATTGGGTCACGAGCGAAGACCCATCAGAATTGGAAAGTTTGATTTGGTCATCCAAAAGAGATAGTACTCCTGGTTTCTATAATGTAAAAAAGTGGAAATGAGAAACCAACTGAACAGCAATAGTATTAAACAACTTGAAAATGCAGCACATAATGAACAAACAAAAAATTATAATTATTGATATGCATTTAACTCGCAAAGATCTTCTCACTGCAAAGTACCTTATAATCGAGGGCACACTATTATCATTAATAGTAAGATGTCCTTTCAATTTCATGTTCTAGTATCAGCAGACGTTAAAGATAAGTTTCGCTAAACATAAGAATGCAACTTATTTTACATGCATATCAATTATGCATTTAAAATTAGAATTGGAACATGTTATCTTCCGTCTTCCCGGCATACTGTCAATTAACAAATGCATTTGGAATTAGCAATAGAGTACGTATCTTTGGACTTTTGGTTATCTCCCGTTTACCTGACATAATGTCAATTAATAAATGCATTTGGAATTAGCAATAGAGTACGTATCTTTGGACTTTTGGTTATCTCCCGTTTACCTGACATAATGTCAATTAACAAATGCATTTGGAATTGGCAATAGAGTACGTATCTTTGGACTTTTGGTTATCTCCCGTTTACCTGACATAATGTCAATTAACAAATGCATTTGGAATCGACAATAGAGTTCGTATCTTTGAACCTTTGGTTATCTCCCGTTTACCTGACATAATGTCAATTAATAAATGCATTTGGAATTGGCAATAGAGTACGTATCTTTGGACTTTTGGTTATCTCCCGTTTACCTGACATAATGTCAATTAACAAATGCATTTGGAATCGACAATAGAGTTCGTATCTTTGAACCTTTGGTTATCTCCCGTTTACCTGACATAATGTCAATTAATAAATGCATTTGGAATCGGCAATAGAGTACGTATCTTTGAACTTTTGGTTATCTCCCGTTTACTTGACATAATGTCAATTAACAAATCCATTTGGAATTGGCAATAGAGTACGTATCTTTGAACTTTTGGTTATCTCCCGTTTACCTGACATAATGTCAATTAATAAATGCATTTCGAATTACTAATAGAGTATCTTTGAACTTTTGGTTATCTCCCGTTTACCTGACATGATGTCAATTAAAAAATGCATTTCGAATTACTAATATAGTATCTTTGAACTTTTGGTTATCTCCCGTCTATCTGACATAATGTCAATTAACAAATGCTTTTCGAATGGTTAATTGAACGTGTTTTAACTATTGGTTATATCCCGTGTGCCTGACATAATTTATATTACAAATACATATGGAATGGTCATTTCACCTAGATATGTGTTTACCGAAACAGATAATTACCGAAATACAAACTATGTTCATTTGTCCTTTCATTATATGCATGACTTTCAGTTTTTGTTCAATTGAGTAGAACGTACGGTTTCTTCTCTGGACCTCTATTAGTTGGTAAATATTTGAATTATGTGAAATTAAAAATGCGGCATTCGTAAGATTTTTTTTTAAATAAAAATGTCTTCAAAGTTTTTAAAGTATTTTATTCTTGAAAGCAAACGCCAAAAACTATATGTAAGCCGTTTTTATACACTTTAAATTTTACAGTTTGCAATGTAAGGTAAACAGTATAATTTTTCGAATATTCAATGCATCTTTTGTTAAGGGGAAAGAAGGAGGTTTTTTCGTTCTATCATATTGTCAAAAACCATCAATTGTTAAGCCCTCCAAAATACTTTTATGGGGATCTTTACTTCTTTTAAAAATTATTTTGTCATTTATTTTGGTTTTTTTTAAAGATATTGTAAGTATTGGACAGATACCACAGGTACAAAAGACAAATGTTAAAGTCGCAGTGTCTAAACAAATAAATTTACTTATTCATTTTAATAGAAATAAATATCTAGTAAGTAATTAATAACTTACGCCAAATATTAGCCCAAGAACTGATGTGTTATCATGGAAAGTGTTTGCAGGCACATTTATCCCTTCCTTGGTATACTCGCTGTTTTCTATTTCAAATATCTGCTGTTGGTGGTATTGATGTATTTTTTCATTGGTGCTGTTGATTAACAACTGTTCCAAACTGTTTTCTGAAACACTCTCAAATCCGCTGATATCGAGGATTCCAATGATTTTTTGACTGACAAAATAATGAAATCATGAAAACAAACATTGAATGGTATTGTTAATGACCGAATTGTAACTAGGCTAGTTTTTAATTCTAATTTTAACAAATTGCAATTTTTAATACCACAAATTTGAATTTGAAGCCATTTCATTACAGTCGAATTACTGCAGTGGATTTGTTCAGTCCAACCATACTCACAATAATGTACATTTCAAAAATTTACGTCGTATTTGTCTTATTATTATTATGTGCATTTAAAAAAAAAGTATTTTTATTGATAAATACCTTGCTCTAGTTAGAGACATGCTGCCTTCGATGCTCTTATTTATTTGATCAATAATAGCTTTAAACACCCCTGAATACAAAGCTTTCACAATAGAATCTCTCACATCAGCAGCTTGTATCTGGTTCAATGGTTTCGAGTAGTCTGACCTATTGATAAAAGTCCAATAAAATTATCCTTGTCACGTTTTCTCAAGTAACTGACGACATTGAGAAAAAAATCAGAAAAACATTTTTCATATATGGCCCGAGAACACAATTATTCTTAGTGTATTTCTTTTAGACAATAAATTCAAATTTTAAAAAATCGCACCTACTCTATCTCAAAAGATTTTTACAGTGATAGTGTACTACTAGTGGGACAAATAATAGTAAATTTTATAGAAAATTCTGCCAGCTCTAACTCAAAATATTGACATTCGGTAGTGGTACCTAATCAGGGATACTGTGTAAAATCAGCAGAGTTTTATGACGTAGTGTCTAGGGTATAAGTTCCAGTCAATAATGTTTGTCAAACAGCTATATACCAGTGAATTTCGATAAAACGTTGTTAAATATTTGAATTTTTATGTCACAGGTTAAGTAAATCTTTGTCAAATTTAAGACAATTAACAGCAATTATTTTAGTAAAGTGTTAGTCACTAAAGGGGGTCCAAATTCAGTTGACAGTTCAGCGTATAATTGACCTTTTATAACCAATCATAAGTTTAGCACAAAAAATTCAACATGTAATTACATCCTCCTACTTAATATTTCATACATTGAATATCAAGAAATAAATTCAGTAAAGTGTATCAAATAAAAAAAAATGCAAGTTATACACTGTTCACACTAGGGACTATATTCGTAGACAACGAAACCAAGTTGATATATAGAGTTTTGTAGGCTGTTGGTTTTCGTTTTTTGCCATGGAAAATTTTTCACTTATGATTTGGTACGTCTGTTCTCTTGTTTATTGTAAATTTATGTTATTTTCTTGTTGGGTAGAATATCCTACGTATCTTTTATCTTATTCCTCCCTCGTTTAATAGGACTTTAACTTGTTTTATGTTTTAAAAAAAAAGATGAGCATACCTTGAACACATATAGGTCGACTTATAAAAACTTCATTGATATCATCGCAGTTGTCATCTTCTATTCCAAGTAACTTGATTGCTAAAAATATAAGTTAGTGTCAGCTTTTTTGGTAAATTAACACGTACTCTTCTACGATCCCAGATTTTTCTTGTGTATTGTTTAATTGTATATCTTGTTAAGTTTAATATCCTTTCAAAGACCTGATTTTAATCGACATAAAATAAAAATATAAATATATAAAAGTTATAATAAAAAAAATTATAATATATATGTAAAAAATATTTGTCTGAGAGTCATTTTAGATTAGGCTTTTTTCATTTTTATGTTTCTTATTTAAATATCAGAATGTATATCATCTGTTTACCTGTCGTATGGAGTCGTCATCCCGAATTGCAACACCATCAGTTTCATCCCCAACTTCCTCAAACTCAATATTGCCAAGGTGTAAGCAAGCTGCTAAAATACTCAGTATCTCAGATATTTCCTTAATAAGTAAAAATGATAAAGTGATTACAAGATGTATATATACTTTTTGAAGAAACGACAACCAAACCACATCCACAACTAAAAGACATTTAGAGACCAAAGACAGGCTTCAACAGTGGAAAGGTGTATATTCTTTGCTATCTTAAAACTAACCGTGCGAAAGTATTTATGATACATGTATTAATTTAATAGATACTATCAAACATCTGGCTTCAATGAAAAATGCTGCTAATTGATGAAATTATTTAATTATCATTTAAACCACTAGAAAGAACTCACTTGGTAGAGGCACATGAACAAGTTGCTCCGTTAGCCATTTTCTAAATCTTTATATGTGTAAGTTTATATAATTCATATTTCATATTTCATTATTTTGTTTCTTTTTCTTATATTTATTCAGTGTAACTGTAATGTATTGCACATAAATATGTCATTCATAGGAACTTTATCAAGTGTTTGCATCTGGTATATTGTTTGATCTCAATAAAGATTTATATTATAGTATCAAAGTTTGAAATACCTTTTCCGTAAATTCGATTTCTTTTAAGATTGTACAGCCTTTAGAGAAACTATTTCCGTATTTCTGTTTTTCTTCTTGACTCCCAAATATGCCAGTGTGTAAATGAAGCATTTTTTCATCTTCACGCATAATTCTATCAAAATACGAAAAACGATTATAAATTTTTTTTTAAATCTATTCGTATCCTGTAACTTTTAGATGTGTAAACTAATGATAATATTTAAAAATAAAACAAAAAAACTATGTGTTCACTGTGCAAATATTACAAATAAAAGGTTTTAATTTAACACACGATAAACATTTATAGTGCAAACTTAATGAAAATAACTGAAACAAAACTGAACTTCACACATAGCTGTAAATCACAAAACATGGATAATGTAGATTTACACTGCGGTTTATCATCATATTAAATAACAAGTACACACCCGCGATATCGCGGGTCCGTGACTGAATTAAAGTACATAACTATGCCACAGCCTTATTTTAGTAATTGGTATTGTCATCTGATAAAGTCATGTCGATTATAAGATACACAGTTTTCTTTGCTTTCAAATCTTTCTGTTTGAACCCGTCGACCTGGAACTTATCAATTATTGGAAATATTAATTATTTGGAAAACAAAAGGTCCAGGCTATCCAGGAATGGGGTATTTTTTAATCAACAGCATTGTCCTATATTAGTTATCTTAGAAAGTCTTGCTGGTTGCTGAATAAAGCTACAATAGGGAACAATTTGACAATGATTGAATTTAGTAGTGTCAGCCCTTTGATTATGACCCGTGTATATAGCAAAATCCTAAATACACCGTTTGGTGGTGCGCCTGTCAAATGCGGAACGTACAGATAAGGTAATAGCTAACAGGTGAATATACTATTGGTATCGGTATCGGATTATACCCGGAACTTGTTAATTATTGGCAATATTAATTATGTGGAAAACAAAAGGGTCTGGAGTGGTGTAATTTTTAATCTACACCATTGTCTTATATTAGTTATATATAGAGTTGAATTCTTTGATTTGTCGTTTTTACCCGATGACGGCTGACAAATTGGACCTCGTAATTTTAGTATTATAGATAACTATGTTAAACTCATTATATATATATGGATCGTCATGTAAAATTTTAACTTTTCTATCAGGTACCTGTATTCATTGGGTCTTTCCAGTGCATATTTTTCTTGTAAGTCATGATCATTATTTCCACTGAACAAGGCATGAAATATGTGGAAATTTCTCTCCCGAGCTTTATGGTGAACTACACGAGATTTCTCTAACACAAATGTTCTCAGTTTACCTACAATTAATTATATAATTTACATATATATCATTATATGTAAATGTATGTATCCGCATTGAATCTTCAATGAATGGGTCGATGTAAGAAGAGAATACTATCAAATTTAAGATTATGTAATAATGTGAAGTGACTTGCATGAAACTCTGCATTTCCGGAAACCACTGTACTTTATTTCTTTTTTTTTAACTATTCAGGGAAAACAAAATAACCGATTTTCTACCCAATCTTTGTAAATAATACAACATGTAATACCATGAGTTGATTATACACGTTTGTAAAGAAAATAGATATAAAAATGTATTCTTACCTCCAATTAATTTGTCCTCTTCATTATATGAAAGTTCTATTAGTTTCCCAAACCGGCTAGAATTGTTGTTCAGTAAGGTACTAGCATTTCCGAAAAGTTCAATCAAAGGATTGACCTAGAAAAATAAATTTAACTATATATGCATGTTAACTGCTAGTAGTCTGTTGTTATTTATGTATTATTGTCATTTTGTTTATTTTCTTTGGTAACATCTTCTGACATCAGACTCGGATTTCTCTTGAACTGAATTTTAATGTGCGTATTGTTATGCGTTTACTTTACCACATTGGTTAGAGGTATAGGGAGAGGGTTGAGATCTCACAAACATGTTTAACCCCGCCGCATTTTTGCGCCTGTCCCAAGTCAGGAGCCTCTGGCCTTTGTTAGTCTTGTATTATTTTAATTTTAGTTTCTTGTGTACAATTTGGAAATTAGTATGGCGTTCATTATCACTGGACTAGTATATATTTGTTTAGGGGCCAGCTGAAGGACACCTCCGGGTGCGGGAATTTCTCGCTACATTGAAGACCTGTTGGTGACCCTCTGCTGTTGTTTTTTATTTGGTCGGGTTGTTGTCTCTTTGACACATTCCCCATTTCCATTCTCAATTTTATGAAATATTATTTTCATAAATACACATCAGACTGAAAAAGTCGTAGATTATCATTCATAAGATATAATTTAGATATACATGATATGAAATCCAAGGGTTCTTTTGCAACTTCACTTTTCTACTTTTATAGGTTATATTAGAATCAGAATAAGTTTTTTTTTTATATATATATTATTTGATGAATTTTTTTGAATTAAAACTTATATTCATATTTTATATACATGTTATGATATTTCTAATCAATGTTAAAGAAAAACTAAATAAAAACATATACATGTATAAAAAAAAAAAGACGATGTGGTTTGATATCTAATGATACAACTATCCACAAGTGACATGACACAGGAATTAACAAATATAGGTCACCGAAAGGCCTTCAATAATGAGCGAAGCCCATACCGCATAGTCAGCTATAAAAGGCCCCGAAATGACAATGTAAAACCATTCAAACGAGAAAACTAACGGCCTTATTTGTGTACAAGTATGTAACACATAAACAAACGACACTGAATTACAGGCTCCTGACTTGGGACAGGCACATACATACATAATGTGGCGGGGTTGAACATGTTAGCGGGATCCCAACCCTCCCCCTAACCTGGGACAGTGGTATAACAGTACAACATAAGAACGGCATTTGAAAAAAGTACTTATAACGATAAGATACTCTTTGAACTAAGATTATAGCAAATAGTGTTTTAACTAAACAGGTTCTTATAAACATGGAACGTTAACAAAAATGATGAAACACTCGTGAAATACAACTTTTATTACACCAAAAATAGTATGTGGCAATAATACACTAACATGATTAAGCTTCTCGACTAATCTAGTGATTTCACATGGAGATCTTTTGGTCAGATGCTGCAAAATATGTTTAGTACTCTCAGTTTTCCCTGCTCCTGAGTCACCAGTCACTACAATGCATTGATTGACCTTCTCCATCCGTAGACGTCTGTATGCTTGCTCTGCTGTCCAGAAAATATGTGGCGGATCTCGCGATAGGGTTGCTTCTTGATAATAAACATGTTGCTATAAAAGATACAGATAGCATGCAAAAATCAGTTGAAAATATCATAACTCAACAGATGAATCAAAACTAAAGTAATATCGCATTTATGGATCGGATCAGCATGTCCTGCTTCTCAATAAGCATATTCACATGACAGAAAAGAAACAAATAAAAATCTGCTAAATAGAAATTTATTCTGACAAATGAAGTTTTAAACGGCTATCGATAACACAAAATACTTTTACATTTTCCCCTAATTCTTTTCGATTTTCGTTTGTTTTTTGTTGTGTTAATAAGGTTAAAAATTTGTGTTAACGTCACCTTGCCCTTGAGCGATTTGCTTTCTGTAAAGGTAAATGGAAATTTAAAACAGCAAAAATTACCATCAAGGTCAGGATAGACAAACAAGTCGCATTTTACTGATAAAGTTAGCATACGGTCACTCTTTATAAGAGTGATGTCTCTAAAATAAGGATTGTATTTAACCTCTTCGGGTTAAAGAAGATAGAGACCATCTTGACAGACAACACAACCAGAAATACAATGTAAACACAAAAAAGAGATTTTTGTCTATTTGCGTCTACAATGTTGGAGAGTTTCCCTTGTTGTGCGTTGATCCAGGTGTGTGAAACAGGCTCTTTATAACCCCTAACTTAGAACTTGTACCTGAGAATAATACTCACCTGATCATTGTATAGATTCTGGATTGTTTCATAAGGATTGACTACAATCAAAACATCTCCAATGTACGTCTGAAACATAAATAAAAAGATGATAAATGTATGACTTCAAATAGTATATTCTGCCTTTGTTAAGTGATAGTAAATGATAATAGTTCTACACGATATTACAGTGTTGATTTATCAATTCAATACCAATCATTGCCGTTTTTGCCCATTGGTTCACTGAAATTGTTTCAAAGATTTCAAAACTTTGACTTTTCGAAAAGCTATGTATGATCATAAAAATGCATTGTAATCTCTGGTTTAAAACAACTTTAGTCTTGCTTTATTCTATTATTTGCTAAAATCAGGTATTCATTTAAAAAGTAATTTTTGCGAATATTAATCGTGAATATCTATATGATGATCCTTTAGATTCATCTCAAAGCTAGTGATTTAAAACTCAAATTGTAAGTCATGGTATAACATGAACAACGTAATTACATAATTACATGAAGAATATTCTCCGTTGAAATGTAAATATTACATTAATCTTTATCCCTAATTCAGGCCAAACACTGTGCTTTTAATTGTCTTAGAAAAATATAAAAATCATAGATTATTGTTAGTGCATATGTCATGTTCTAGTTCATTTGTATCAGCTTTAAAGTTCGTGAGGTCCTTAAATAGATTTGAAGGTTGTTCCAACTTTGTACAGTTTTCGATCATTGTCAATAACTATAGGATTGTATATTCAATTACCTTTAATGATAATAGGTCAAGGAAAAGAAAGATTATGTTACAATTTTGATTGTTCATATAAATAGACAAAACTTCAATCACGGACAAATATGTATGACGGTTACTTGTTGACAACTTTTTATAATTTATTCCTTTGATTTGTATGAAGTTACGTGTTGAAAGAATGGGTCTTCATATTTTGAACTTTCAATTTTCATATCTACGGAAAATGTTGAGCTTTGTTTCATTTGATTGAAAAAAAAACTTTCAATTTTAGAATTTTACAATATACTTGCATTAAGGAAAACAGTGCCATTTCTAATAATAGAGAAAACGTTTAGGTTTTCCAAAAGTAATTTCATTCAATTCAATTATATTTAAGATTTTCCTGATACAATAGAAAAAAAGTCATGAATTTTATTTATTATTACAACTTTACTTAAGAATCATATTTACTTATCATAAACATAATGTGACAATCTCATTCAACGCGCGCTCTTTATTAATTCTATATGAAAGTGTGGCATGTCATAATAAAATTAAGACACGAATGAATTGCATTCGACGAAATAAAAATTATCTTCTAGAGTACCTATGGTGTAATCTTTAGTTAATTGCGGCCTATATTGGTTTAAATTCAAAACAAACATTTAAAATTATCAAAACGGCTACTGGTACTTCACGGTAGCGGATACCTACAAAATTGTCAAGTTTATTGACAACTCGGATTAAACACTGTTATATCATTTATTTAAAAACAAGATAAATATTTAATGAATAGTGCGTACTTTTCTATCCTCTTATGTTAACCTAGATGTCGGTATGTGACCAATATTTATATATTTGGTGTCATTATTTAGATTACCATATTATGTTACAACGTGAATCTTATTATTTCATCAATTGTGACATTACGTTTTGATATATGTAGTTGTCACAAATTATAATTGTTCAGTTACTGATTTATTCAAATTATCAGATATATGTTTTAAAGCACATATGAACGCAAATAAAAAAAAATACAAAAAAATTTATGAACTGGGACATCTTACTGGTGAGTCTCTTTTAATAAAATGAATAATGATGAAAAGGTCCGTTAAAGTCAATTGTTGATAAAAAAAAAAAAAAACACTTTGTCAAATATTAAACATAATGAAAAACGTAAACAGGGATTTTAATAGAAGAAAGGATAAACGTTGATTCCTGTCGTTGAATGGCAATATCAAAAGCAGGAATTTTATATAAAAAGTAAAGTCACAAAAGTACTGAACTCCGAGATAAATTCAAAACGGAAAGTGCCTAATCAAATGGCAAATTCAAAAGCTCAAATTCATCAAACAAATGGACTACAACTGTCATATTCCTGACTTGGTACAGGCATTTTCTTATGTATAAAATTGTGAATCAAAAATGGTTTTATAGCTAGCTAAACCTATCACTTGTATGACAGTCGCACAAAATTTCATTTTATTGACAACGATGTGTGAATTACATGTATCTCCTATCTCCTCGCGCATTTTTGTAATAACTAGCACAACATACGACAGCTAAATGTACGAACAAATAGAATCTTCTGCTTTATAGTGTCATTGTAGCTAACCTTTAATGAAGGAAATAATTAGAACACAATCCCTAGATTATCGTTTCAAAACGAAGTTGTTTACTCCTAAAACTGGTGTTGTCGTGAAATTGTTACGTAAGTATAAAAGTACATTGAGAATATTGAGATTATCTCTTTTGTCTTTAAGTTTGTAATCGAAAAAATTAAACAATAAAAAAAAAACGAACTCCAAGGAAAACTTCGAAACGAAAGGTCACTTAAAAATGGCAAAATCAAAAGTTTAAACACATCAAACGCTTCACCAACTTGCAGTTAATAGATGAAAGTAATCATAAGACCTATAAAAAACTAAAAATTGATTTACTTTGATCGATAGAAGAAGGACCATACCGAAATCCATATTTACTTTTTTTTTTAAATAAGATTATTTTCTTTTTTCACGACAGATCAGGTAAGTATTGTGCATTTCGCAATTATCTACAGAGACAAAGAAGCCTTTATAAGAGATGTGTTTTGGATGAGATACTTGGATAGTTTCAGCCTGATCATCGGAAAAAATTTAAGTAATACCAGAGCCAATATGATAGCGGTTCTTAATCATATCAGTTCCTGGCAGGTCTTTCATGACCTACCATAAAACAAGATACAGGTTCCTGTAGCTAACTCCGATATAAGAGATCTTTTGAAGTTGATGCGATTCTCTCCGCTTTTCTTTGTTACAAATATTAGTATTCCTCGTCGATTTACCATATTTATACATCAGTATACCGTCTCCTTAATTGACCATGTAAAAACCGAATAATGAATGTATCATTGTCCAGATCTTCTTGTCATTCAACATTTCAATTTAATACGACGGTTGCTGGTACCTAATATTAACTAGTCCGTCCTTGATCCGCTATGACCCACGGAAACATAAGTAAATGTTGATTACTGTCCTTGAGTTACTGTCATATCAATATTTACCTCTCTCACCTTAATTTTCTTATCCGTGTGTTTACTTTGATTATGATCAATATTTGTACATTTTTGTTCAATTATTATAATTGACATATAAGGTTTCAACATTGCGCCCTTTAATCATTAAGAATTTGATGACAGCTTTTATAGCAAAATTGCTATATTTAAATAACCACACTAAATCGTTTCAACAGCCATACAGAATATCAACACAAATGCAACCCCTACATGATTTTTTTTTCTAATTGGTAAAAATTCTAACTAAAAAAATCTTCGTTTGCACTTGACTAATTGATATGAGATTTTTAAGACTCTTTATATCTGCATAAAGAAAAAGGTTTCATAAATTGCAGACATTTTTGATTTTACAGTTCAAAAATATTAACGTTTTTATAAAAATAAATGAAATTTACTTTTTGAATAACAGGGTTCCACCATAATTATTCCAAGGAACGATTATCCAAAAGTGATGCAGATTACTAATTTGCTTTCGCATTTCGGTCCGGTGTGATAAAATTTGGATGAAATTTTGTAAATTTAGATCTCGACCCGTATAAGCAAAAAAAAGTCTAACCGAAAGTTTCGAAAATGAAAAAAAGGTGTATTCGAAACAAAACAGTTTAAATAATCTGTAGTTATATGTTGCTATTCTGAGAGAAATCAAAAGGTAATTTAAATATGATGTTTTTTGTTTCTATAGGCACTAGGTATACCTATATATCTCTACGTTAGTGATTGCTTTTATCAGTTTCAACATTCATTTTGTTTAAAGAGACAAAGTTACAAAAGCAGTATAATTGATCTTTTTCAACATGAATGTATTTATTTTGACAAACCGATATAACATTGTTCTAAATTAGCGTAACGAAGTTGCAGTGACATTATTTCGTAATCATTTAAATCTTAATCGACCAACGGTTTTCTTTTGTCAATTACCGACAATCTCACGCAAGCTTTTATAGACATATCATAATTATCAAATGCGGAAGTCCTATCAATTCAACGTTAAACAGATTATAAAAGGTAACCCAAAACTCTTCTATAACGGGCATCTATAGAAATGGAAATTTACTGTATTTCACATGGTTACTTTTGATGTGTTAAGGTTATCATTTCAATCCTGATATCTATGATGAGTTTATTTATTATTATTTTGTCGTCTCAATATTCACTCTCCCTATTCACATTCTTAAAAATTTCTAGAATCAACAAATTTAATCATGTAAAGAACGTAAAGATAACGTTGATTTATTTTGAAAAAATGTAATATGAATTCAACATTGACAAGTATTGTTTCTAACTTTTCATCATCAGTTATTATTTTAGAAACTACAGTTATGGATTTACTTATCGAATGTTCATGAAGCCAACTGAAACTGACATATAAGCTAATATATACGGGAAAAGACATATTCACCTACAGCGTATACTGTTTTCTAATTAGTTAACTTTATGTACCATGCAATCCATCGTAATCATCTCACAATTAATTGTCATATAATATTTATTTTGCAATCCAATTAAAACCTATATTTGAAACTTCATGTTACTTCAATCTGTAATTCAACATTTTAAACACACAGTTGGTACTGACAGAAATATTTCAAGTATTTAAAAGTCTTGTCATACAACTTAGTGAAATTCCACTTCGAATATCCTAGATGCATGTGTCAATGAAACAGCTACATTTGCAACATTGAAAGTGAATATGAACACCTGCAAGCATCCCCTCAAAATTTCAAAATGCCCCCCCCCCCCAAATTTTTTATAAAGACACACAATCTGTTAAATATTTCTATTTCAGAATTTCGTTCATGTTAGTGCTTACTTAATTATTTAAAAAAAACGCATTATATAACATATGAAAGAGAAAGTATTATCTCATACTTTTTTAACCATAAAATAGAAGAAAGCAAAATCATACAGTTGCATCGAATCTATTAAATATGTGTTTCATTAATGGGGAAAAACTCATCTGGACACCTCAGTTTTATAATATAATTATCATATGTTACTTTCTGACATTTTGAAAGACAGTTTTTATCAAGTAACACGTGAGCTACAGATTTACAATTAATATCTTTAATCAACACCGGCATATTGGTTACAAGCATTGTAAATGATATTTTTGCAGTTTTACACCAAATGAAGAAAGCTTCAAAAAACTTTTTTTAAGACAAAATTCAGAAACGTAAATACTGAACTCTGATACCATTGACTTCTCGTGATCATTAAAGAAATCAAATTAAAAAAATCTACGCTACCTTTTGATTCTGATTTCGAAAGGTTTTAAAATGATCGTCCAAACACAAAGTGGCCGAAAATATCATCTTAGGGCTTTATACTTCCGTATCTGCGAAGGTTTGATGGAACCTTTCGATCTGTAGTCTTTATTTAATTTCATCGTTTATTAGTTGTATCTGTGGCGTTTATCTATTATTTTGATTTCCTTTGCAGATTTCTTAATTTTCGTATCTTTATGCAGAAAATGGCGACTATTCTCGAACACTGAGATCTCGAAAATCGTATAAAATTTTTATTATAGGCATTTATTTTAAACGTATCTAAAAATGTTGTCCAAGGATACACATCAAGTTTTTGTGATGCTTTGAGTCACAATATTAAATTAAAGATAAGGGTTCTTAATTAATAGGATTTGGTTGACAATAAATCTTACTTTGAGTTATAATCCCATTTGCTTATTCAACATTTTCATTCCATATTTTTCATCCGTTCACTTTACTTAAAGGAATTATACTTTGATATATGAAAATCATATTCGGTAAATCTTTTTTATATTCACTGATAAATAGGAAATCTTCAATTCGTTATCTTTAGAAAATCAAATAAAAATCTTCGGATAAATCTGAAAAAGTTATTATCCGTTAAAACAAATCTACATTGCTGATGGTAATGGATCCCCAGAATAATGTCATACATAAATGTGTATATAAAAAGATATCGGTCAACCCTTAATAATACAGGAAACCAACAAAACCCTCAAATATCATTTTGAATGTCCATATCATTGTACGATCGTAAACAGAAGACACGTATATAATACAAGAGGTTAGAATTGTCCGGAATCTATACAACGTTATGAATACGTTCTAAAGTAATTATTAATTATATCTCACATCAAACCCAAAATTTCTACATTCCAAAATGTAAATATATACGTGTGACTTAAACAAGCACTCATTAATTTTTGTATTTTGGGAAAGGTATCTTTTCCTATATAAAATGATATTACAATAAACATATTTTCACTAGTTTATGTATAAAATTAACTTGCACATACATATATTCGTCCTTTATAGAAACTGTCTTTCAGGTGTTGGAGTATCTCCTCGTTGGTTAAGTTTAAAAGTTTGGCTAGATCGCTGACACTGCCTTCATTTGTCGACATTTTGATGCGCGGAAACTATAAGTATTTTCTTTCACATTTCAAAGATCTGAAAAAAAGAAATCAAATTAGGAAAAGTACTTTATAATTTTTTTTAAAGAAAAAGTGATTTTTTTTTTGTTATACTCTTTCACAGACAACATTTTCTTTGTTAAACTTATAACAATTAGGACCGTAATTTTTAAACATAAATTGTTACATAGCGCTGTCAATAACCTATTCTGTATTGTAAAGTAACATACTTCATAATACAAAATTATGGCTTAATACTTCTTAGACTATTTTACCAACTGTGAATTTTTATTTCCATTTTAAAGTTAAGAAAAATAAAGTAAACGTTTTCATAAAGCATTACTTAATGATTCATCTGCTTTTTAAGATTCTTACCTTATTTATGAATATAGCTTTTTTAAGTTACAGGAAAAATATCTCAATGAAACTTAATCACAATGCTTATGTTTATAAAATTAGGAAAATGAAAACAAAATCGTTAAATTGTTAAATTTTGTTGTAAAATTTAACATCTTCATTACCGTGTATTATCCTGTACATCCAGTTGCCAATTTTCTAATATGTGACAATATAATGCTGATTGACTTAACTTATAGTGCCTCCCACTATTGCAATTTTTATTTTTAGAAAATGTTTTATGGAGAAAAGTTTAAATATAGGTATCCGCCGCATACAATTAAAACAAAACGTTTAAAAAACGGTTTTTCCTTATTGGTTAGGATAACAGAGTCTTTCATGCTTGGTTGAATAACACGTTATCTAATTTTCAATAGATTAAAAGAATAAATCGACTGTAGTAACTAATTTGCAATGTTACGGTTATTGTCAATCTCGTTGTTTGAACTTACGTTAAATGAATCATGCTTATGCAGAATACAACATGTTTAAATATCAATATCACCTTTTTACAAAATAAACTGTTAAAAGCTATTTCTATTTTAAATTGATCATATGCCTACTACCGAATATTCTTCTATATTTCATTTTATATAGATGAGCAAGATGATTTATCTCATTTAAGAAAAATATATATATTCCAAAATACTTTTAAATATGTAAGCACAGAAAAACAAAACTGCTAACCTCTTCTTTTCCTATACTTTCGATATTTCTGTTTTGCTAATCCATTTTAGTCCAAATTGTTTCAATAAAGATATTTATATATATGAGGAAGATGATTTATCTCATTTAAGAAAAATATATATTCCAAAATACTTTTAAATATGTAAGCAAAGAAAAACAAAAATGCTAACCTCTTCTTTTCCTATACTTTCGATATTTCTGTTTTGCTAATCCATATGCATTTTAGTCCAAATTATTTCAATAAAGATATTTGATGGGTAAATATAAGACGGTATTTCGAGTTGTATCAAATTACACATTATATAATCCAAGTATAACAATTACAATAGTGATAATTACTTAAAGTACTGCTTAAGAAGGTAAACATTTATGTTAATATCTCTGTCCGAATTGATTTAAGAAATACAACACCTGCATTCTGAAAATAGTAGCGCTTTGGGTTGAAAAAAAATCATGAATTTTGTAATGGATACGCACCAAATAATTAAAGATTTAATCATAAGTGTTTTAGTCATTTTACAGTTTAAATATATCATAGCGGTCATTTTGCATTTATTAGTAGAGGAATCCGTTATATCCGGAAGTACTGTGGACCATAGTCATGGTAATTAGCAACCGTTGTCAATTAAGTACTGGTGCGACTTGCAGCAGTTTGCCCCTTGCCTAACTGAGTTGAAGACACATGGTAAACGTTTACAAACATTCTGCAAGAAGTCGTCGTCCAAGAATAAGCCGACCCATCCATTTGAACTCCAAAATAGAAATTTGACAGTAGTGTATCAATGGTACTTCATTGATTTAAGCATCCCCTTTACTTTTATGACATGTGTTTGTGGCATATGCACCAGATTTGCTCGAAACTCAAAGTTTGGAAAACTTCATATAATATAAAACGTGTGAGATCACAAAAACAAAACAAAATGTAAAAATTAACCAAAAGTGAACTTATCACTGAGGAATTTCGACCTTATCTCTTGTACAGCTACACAAGTTTAAAGTGGCACTAGCTGTCAAATTCATGTTTACCAATTTTAATCAAATTCTCATATTTGATTAATAACAATGTAAAACATTTATCCAAACTATTAAACGTCTAGAATAAACAATAAACAGGGCACTTTTGAAAATACGTAGCTTCGTTTCGTGTGTTTTTTTTTAGTTTAGACGCCATCTAATTAACCACCGAGTTGACCTCTAAAGTCATCCGATGACCATATAAGCGATGTAAACATAAATATAGATATCAATAGATTAACCAAACTCGTGATGTTGGATATTTCTAGGTATATTTAATTTTATATTATAGATGAAAATTAATGTTTATCATCGTTTTTACCTTACAAGAATGGGTTTTTTGTGGATCGAATCAGTCAATCAAATGATTTACCTTTGTTTAACTTTCGATGTTGTCATTTGTTAATTCTAAATAACTTTACACATACAATTCACGTGCTAATTCATCTGAAGCTAAGGGGTGAAATTAAAGTTCACATGAATACGGATTCAATAAGGTCAAATTATTCACTTGCAAGTGAATAATTCATAATCAATGTTTTTTAAGCTTATTTTGACAAAAATGAATCATACTAGCTGTTTAAAGCGAATTATTAGTTTCCTATTTGCGTTTCATAAATGATTGAGCAAACAAAATAATAAATTAGATTTTTTATATATCTCGTAGCAAGAGCCTCTTTAATAACTGTCAAAATGTATCAAATCGATCATTGACATGGCAACTGAGCTCAAGGTACTCTATCATACCAGTTGATGCATTGGCATAGTGTTTAAAAACCTATTATGGTATGAATTCCTAAATATAGTCAACACGTGTTTCTAAATCGTTTTTGTTACCTTATCTTTCAACTGTTTTCTGTTAAAGTGACTGATTAGTGTCGGAATGAATCAAAGAAGGGACAAGATACTAAACAAAATAAGTAAGTCTCAGAAAGACAGCCAGCAACATTAGAAAAAAATAAGTCTCATACTTCTAATACGCAGAAAAAAACACCAGTATAAGAACTTTCTGCTCCACGGGTGGCATCTTTCGAATTGGTAATTATGCAACAATAAAATGCTAAAGGGTTAGCAGTAATAGTGAAATCTTTATTTCAAGTTATCTTAAATGTATGTGTTTGCTTAATACCTACTGTATGATGTAATATATGCTGTGTATTAAATCCTTTCTAGGAAAAGTACATTGGATTAAATATATTTATCTATTAATACACATGAAATAATAGATGTCATATTTGTTAACTAGTATATGTATACAAACCTGAATGAATAGATGTTAAGTTTCGAAAGAAAGAAAAAACTTTAATGCAATACCTATATCAAATCTCCAATAAAAAAAATAACTTTAACTCTGTAAAATATTTCAGCGTATTTAAGGTTGAAAATATTGGAAATTAATATTAACGTATGCGTTGTTACGAGTTTCAAAGAATGCTAGGTTGCAGTATTAGGCATGAATGGTAATATAATGGGTGGTGCTGCTTCAAATGTTTAATGTCAATTTAGATTACAAGCTATATTTTTTAAGGTTGGTTCAGTATACATATCTGATTTAATTTTTTATAACACAAGGAAATATTAACAGATCATTTTATAGTATATAACTTTTTGTATATGGTTACACATATCTATTGGCCGTTTAGACCGAAGTTATCAATAAATGACCTGTTATGATATATCTATTATATAATAAATCACTTCTTCCCATTTTTATAACTGTGTTTCGAATATGTTTTTATTACAGATACATTTGTACTTGAAATTATTTGAACTAAAAATCAAAATTTGTATGAAGTGCATCAGAAGCGAACTAGAGAAAGTTAACTTTTTTTTACACGGCAACGTTTACGAAATTCAAAATAGATCCGAATAGGTATATGTCATTTAAACTCACTTTCTAAAACGAGAACAACTGTACTTGTCTCTTTTGCATATGCCGTTTTGGTGGGATTGTTTTATTGATTATGACGATTTAGTTATCACTTAGTTCCGCTTGACAAACCTTTGATTGAATAACGTCTCTTACAAAATATAAGTAGAACTTGTATCAACTTTATTCTAATAGATGAGACCATAACCTGATATTGCTGTACAGTAGTGTTAACTGATGATAAATAGATAAATTTTCGTACCTATTGACCGTTGTGGCGACCTGACTGACTGGATATTCGACACTAAGCTTAAAAGAGGGACATAAGATACCAAAGGAACAGTCAAACTCTAAAATCTAAAATAAACTGACAACGCCATGGCTAAAAATGAAAGAGACAAACAGAAAAACAATAGTACACATGACACAACATAGAAAACTAAAGAATAAACAACACGAACCCCACCAAAAACTAGGGGTAATATCAGGTGCTCCGGAAGGGTAAGCAGATCCTGCTCCACATGTGGCACCAGTCGTGTTGCTTATGTGATAACAAATCCGGTAAATAGTCTAATTCGGTAGGTCACATTCATGAAAGGGAAGGGGATTGTAATTACGACGTAAGAAACATATCCGATATCATTTGTGAAACGGTTATTCCATAACGGTCAACCAACTCGTGATGGCGTCCGTAAAATTTACAAAGGGATGACTTCAACTTCAACATTTAGAACTCTTGGTTTAATAGCTTCCTTGTGAGCAGCAACCCTCTATCAAGAAAATCATGATAGGAAATGCAAGCACGGGAATATCGTATCATAATAATAAAGAAACAAGTCGGCAATTAGAGGGGCACAGTTTGTTCCCATTGGAATGCCGACAGTCTGTTGAATAACACGTCCTCCGAACGTAACAAATATGTTGCCAATCAAGAAATCAAGTATCTTTATAATATCAGTTTTAGAGAATTTTTTGTTTGAATCAGAGTGCTCCTTTACAAAGTAGAATTTATCCCTCCCTAAGACAAGATACTTGTATCTACGTTGGCCAATCTTTTTTATGAAGCAAAGCAATACCAACTCTTTCAATTTGTCTTTTAGTTTGAAATGTGGAATACTTGTGTAAAGAGTAGAAAAGTCAAATGTTTTAACACTATTACAAGATGAAAGAGAGTTAGAGTGTATGTACTCTAAGAGATCTTTGGAATTTTAAAGTATCCACATCTGATTCACGCCACCTCTAGAATAGGCAGTTTCACAATAAATTTGAAGCCCGTCTTTGATTGCTGATAAAATAGATGTTAATAATTTAGAAAGAGGTTTCGTGGATCACTTGGAAGACCCAGCAATATACCGTTGTTTTTAAGGACACTTATGTAGTTTAGGTATCCAATACAGTGATGGAAGATCCAGATCATCTTTGGTTGAAATTCAAAAGAAACATAGAACAGACCTATGATTATCCAGGATTTCCTCTTTGGTAAGTGTCGTGAGGGTATATGTTGAGTTTCCAAGTGAATTGTCAATACCTAATTCGTTTATCAAGCAGTTAATGTAATGAGTTTTACACACAAAAACGATGATGTTTGGGGCTTTATCTGCGGGGACAACAACATATTTGTCAGGGAAGTAGAATAGGTGTTTTGCTGTATTATGGTCTTTAAGATTGACGTAGCATGGGCATTGATAGACCCATTCAGTTTCTTAATTCTGATTTGTTAGCTTCAGACAGGGAAGTAAGTGTCGTTCCAAAAAGAATAATCTACCACAAATGACAAACATCTAGTTATTAATTATCTTACTGCTATCCCATATTCCTCATATAACATTCTTGAAATGTAATCTTATTTATCGCGTAATGTAAGCTCATAGTTTAACAAACCGGAGAAAAAAAACAGCAATGCGGATATTAAATATTAAATTATTCAATGAAGTCTATTAATTAAAGAGACACAAATTACTGCACTATGAAAGTGGGTATATGTTTTATTACACATCTTTAAAAATGCTACTACAGCATATAACCGTCGTCAGACTTGTCCTTTCTTGAAAAGACAGTCTGAACCGGTGAATAATAATCAGTGCAGATGTTTAACACTTTTTAAAAGAAAATGGAGCTGCAGTTCCCCTCATGCAAATTTGTCTTAATATATTTGGCTTTTCTAGTAAGATCACATTTTGGTCTTCTTGTGGATTTTTAAAGACGTAATACACCATTTGTGTTCCAATTTATGTATTGACTTTTCCTGATAAATAATAGGCCGTTTCAGAATCTAAAGCACTATGGGTAATTTCATTGTTCGTACCCCAAAATGAAAATAACGTCACGTCATTGGCTGAATTTTAATTGTTTGGGACGTTTTAAACCAATCACCACGCTTTGGTGTACATTTTTGAAAATATTACCCAGAATGCATTAGATTCTGAAACGGCGAATTAAGTAAAAAGAATGCCTTGGACGCATTAATTTATAGAGTGTTATTTTCACATCATTATGAAATTATTGACATGAAATAATTTTTATCCTTTCATATTTGTTTTTGTCGATTTATATATATTTGTCAACAAAAGCAAATATTCACATAAATAAATATCCTCTTAAAACAGAGAAAAAAATATAATTCCTGAAGGATATTTGCACACACAAAAAATGCAGCAGATAAACGGTGAGGGTTTCTATTTGAAATTTCACGTTCTCCTGTTTTGAATTACGAATTTTGTTAGCCTGAAATTCTCATTCTTGCAAGTTAATGTAAATAAATCATTATATTTTTTTAAAAGAATGCAATTTTCTTTTCTATTATCATTTTTTAACTTGTTTGTTATTTGTTAACAGTATTTCGTAACCATTTTAAATTGATTGAACGTAATTTTCTTTGTTCATGTTTTTTTCTATCGATGTGAGATCTTGTCAATGAAATAAATCAAATACTAGTAGTTGGGATATTTTATTTGCACTTCCTTTTCGAATACTTCGCTTTTGTTTCAAAATTAAATATGTGTAAAGATTAAGTTCAAATAACGAGAGGAATGATAGAATAGTTAACATTCTTTTAAACATTTTATAAATTACGAAACCTTTTTCCCATAAATAGTCGATGCGAAACAAATTGAGGGATGTCATGTAAAAAATCCCATTCTCTCTCTCTTGCATGGTTTCTATTTTTAGAAGATGATCATTTGATAAACAACTATTTTTTGTTAATTGGAAAACAATGTTACGTCTTCTTTAATTTTAGAAAAGCGCTATTTAAACCTAATTAGCTGGGACTCAGTAGTACATTCAGTGTGTAAAATTATAAAAATATTACATAGATCCAATGATATTGAAAAATTAAAGTGTGTTATATAAGCTTCGTATTTGAAATCTTCATACCAGATATTGACAGCCCTGCACCATATTTCTTTAAATTAAGCACAATATTGCATGGTACATCATGAACTTACTCGTTGATTTATAACGAAAAATCCATTCACGTACAAAACAACAACCGCCTTCCCAAAACAAAATTTCAACGGATTATTGCCATTCGACGTCCGAAAAATAAAGATAAATCGTCGAAAACGACGCAAAGGCAAAAGATGGCGGTTTTGTCGGTTTGAACGGTATTCATTGCTATATGATGATAATGGAATACATATTTATAATCTTACTAAGTAAATTGTTGGGCATAGTGACTATATTTAGTCTTTTTAAGCAAGTAAAAATACTAGCCACTAGGGAAAATAGTTTTTTTGAAAAATGTACCAGTGTATAGGCTAGTAAAATAATATGATGCAAATATTGGTCACTACAACAAAAATTACCTTCTGATTTTCAGTATTACAGTTAGCTGTTTCAGACATGTTTTTCTACATAAAAAAATTAGTGCAGAAAAATTATGAATTGTATTCGTCCGTACTGCTATATATAAGGGAAAACTACTTGAATGTGTTTAAGTTTCGTAGGTAATGCCATATGTATTCGACATATAATGTAATTTAATAACGATGATAAAAACAATTTCGTAAAACAAAAATCTCTATGAGGAATTTAATGTACTAATCTTTGCACTTAGTTTATATTCAATCTATATATAAAGAAACGATCTCGGTCTACAATAATGTTTTACATATTTCAAGACTGAAATTAAACCTAAGTATATAAAAGCAAACGCAAAATGTATAATTAGTTTAAATTTAAACTAAAAGATAAAATCAAATTGAGACACCTTCTCCATTATGATGTGCATTGACAAGTACCTGTTCTATTGTATTCTCATTTCCTATTGTCATACTGAATAATGGAGTAAAGGAAACATATGGAAGCCTGTAAGGACTACATTTAAAACAGAATTGCGTAACTAACAAACTACATACTACATACCAAAAATATAAATCGTTGGATATTACTTAAATCTAAAAAGATATGAATAAAAAAACCAAGAAAGAAAAAAAATACCTTACGTATCTGTTGCAAAGTTTCACAATTTATACACAGTCAAAATCCTTCAAATGCGGTTTTTTGCGCGCACAGTCCTATTTGTGATTGTTTTGTTTAACCAGTTGAAGCATCAGTCAAGTTGTTGTTGAATCATATGATTTCCTTACGTTCAACATGGGAATTTTAATCGTATATGTTGTCTCAAGCTAACAAATCTTGGTTTTTTTTAATTAATTTGATTAAGTGCCTGAAGTCATCAAAAAAGAGGACATGATACCAACAAAGTTCGTATGTTGCACAAGACAGACACTTCGTCTGAACATAATCTTATATTACTAATACGCAGCTAAACAAACCCCGGATAAGCAGTTTCTGTTCATTTGGGCTATCTTTCGAATTAGAAATTATGCAAACCAAACCACAACAAAGAGAAAGCAGTAATCGTAAAATCTTTGGTTTTGGTATTTTCACTTCATGTATTTCTTAACGTATCCCATTTTGTAATAGAGAGACGAAAGATACCAAAAGGGACCAATAAAAAGACAAAGCTATGGCAAAATTGAAAAAGACTAAAAGACAAACAACGTTTTCTTATTAAAAACATTAAAAAAAAAATCTAAAGACTTAGCAACACGAACTCCACACAACACTTCGGGGGTGATATAGGGTGCTCCGGAAGCATAATCATAACATGTAAAACCCTTTGTAAGAAATTCCTTAATATGTAATTCTTTCTAGAACAAACCAATTGCATTAAATGTATTTATGTGTTTACACACACAAAAAGACAAATCAAAGGTGTTAAGTTTCGATATGACAAAAGGCCAGTAAATTCAATACCTTTGTCAAATTTTGTATACAATTTAACATTTACTCTCTAAAGAATTTCATGGTATATTAGGTTGCAAAATCGTTTACATTTCGGAGTACATTATGTTGCATATGACTGATAAAAGATCTTACAGTTTTGCTTTAAATATTAAATGTAAACTATCAGACAAGCTTATCCTTTTTAATGGTTCTGTAATATGTATTTCTGACAAACAAACAAAAATACGCAAATGTGAACAAATCATTGTTATACATACATACATACTTAGTGGCATACGTCATCTTGGAATAATCTTCATTTATTCTCTAGGCCTCGCTGGCTACGATTGCTTGCTCTGAGAACATATATCTATAACTTATTTGTTTTATATTACTTTTTTTGTCACATGGACCTCGCATGATAAAAAAAAATCGTGGGAGCCGCTAATAGGGTGTAGTCCAGATATCAAAAACATCTCAAGAGTCTCCTTTTTTACCTCTATTCAACTTTTTGTTTATGGTTGCACTTATCTATTTAACATTTTGACAGAAGTGATCAATATATGGCCTCTTATTTAAAATCAATTATGTAAAAGAACTATTATAAAATAAAGTACTTTTTCATTTTTTGGTGATAGTATTTCATAATTCTTTCTTACAACTTGTCCTTGAAATATGCGTTGAAGTTGTGTCAAATATAATTTATAATTTGAAATATTATTTGAAGGCGAATCAAATAAAGTTATTTTTCTTAAACTGGTTATGTTTCAGAACTGCAAAGTTCCAAATTTCCGAAATAATATTAAATATACACTCTAGAGATTTCTTAGCAGGGTACAAGTCAAATGTGCTGCTATTTGTACTTTTAAGCATCTTCTATGCAATTATTTAGCGTATAGGGATGAAAAATTTATTTCTTTTTATTTTTCTTTTCCTTATAAAGTTACCACACATACGATTTACCCATTTTGTATCTGTTGATGTGAATGTATAAACATGTCAAGTTATGCTTACTTTATTTATATAACTATTTACAATCAAAGATTCAATTAAAAAATAAATTTAGTCGACTTATAAAACTAAGATTAGCGTTTGTCCACGTTATTATAAGTTAAAATGTTATAACAAAATAAGAACAATACACCCTGGTTTTTTTTAAACATATTTTTTTTTAATTGAACGAATATATTTTTTTCTTCACCAATTTTAGAACTTGTAATGGAAGAAATTATAATAGTTAAGATATAATATTAGTACACTCCATTACACTTCTTTCTTTTCTTTTCAATACTTCACAATTGTTTAATGATGTGTTTTATTATGTGTGAAGATTACGATTACGACAGGAATGACAAAATAACGATCATCCTGCAATAACTTTGTAATTGACGACATCTTTCTCTCGTACGTTGGGAATACCACGAAATTTAAAGAACACCTTCCCACTCTTGTATGGTATCTTGCTTTAGAAAAATACATCAGGTATGACTTGCAAAATACTAATAAAAGGTTCGACCGTCTTTATCTGAAAAGGGCGCTGTTTGAGGTTTTGCTACCTAATGATCGGCGGTGCATTCATTGTGAAAAATCTTGAAAGTCTTATAAAGATTTTGATAGTGCTACCAAGAATTCGTATCGCATATTTGATATCATATGTCATAACTCAAATTCAAATTTTATTCCTGACAATCATTTTGAAATATTCAATTCAAAAGAAAAAAAGAAAGAAATCACACAATCAATTTGGGTTAGACATTTAATGAAGCATTATAATGGTTAAAACCACTCTTGGAACATACTTTATGGATCTCCCTTATCTTATATACAATTCATCTTTCTATTTCAATCAGTTGTTATACAAAACTTTACTTACAGTATGTATATTATGGATTTTCGTACCCATAGTGCAAGAATATACATTGCACAATCTAAATAACTTTATAAGTTTATAATATCAAAAAATTTAAAAACTTGACACTGAATAAAATATATGCATATGTGCATGAACTGGCCAAAAACAGAGTTACAATAATACGTCTACAAAAAGCAAATGTTTCTGTATATCAGTATCACAGATAATAATATGATGGCTCTGATATTTGCAAATGAAACATGCCAATGTCGACGAACATAGATGGTTGTTCATATGGCAGCAGGGTGTAATACAACTCACTTATTTTACGGGTTTCCATCATTCAACAATAAATCTTTAGACTAAATTTGGTCAACTACTATATTGAATACGACTCAATATGATAAGCCTTGTCATTTTTGCACTGGAATTAAATCTGCAACGATTTATAGCAAATGCAATATCTATATTAAGTTTAAATTGAAACCAAATGATGAATACATATGAGTATCTTATCAATCATGATGATCATTGAAAAGTGCATGTTGTTTTGTCATTTTCTATTGCCATACTGAATAATTGAAAAACGAGAAAAAGGATGTGTAACATGAGTTTTTAAAGGGATCAATTATAACCTGCTTTTATCTGCTTATCTTGAATGATATAACCTGCTTTTATCTGATCATCTTATTTGTGAAATATAAAACGTTAATATTACCACAAATATGCCGTTTGAAAACAATTTCTTCAGAAAAATGTATATTATTAGACATAATTAGTTTGTCTATTATTAAAGATTTCTTGGAAACTGATTTACAACATTTCGTAAATTGAACACGATGGTGTTTAGTGATTTACCTTTTTAGGGGAGATGATCTGCATTGCATTTATGTCTCGATTTGTCAATTGAAAAGAAATGTTAGATATGATCAAAAAAAAATGTCTTAATTTTTTTATGTTTAAAATTTCGATCATTCGCCAGGTGTACATTTATATATTAAATTTAAAAAAAACGTAAAATGATTTTAAAAAATATAGAACTCCAAGGAAAAATCAAATCGGAAAGTTCCTTATCAAATAGCAAAATCAAAAGGTCGAGCACATCAAACTAATGGAAAAAACTCATCATAGATACCAGGATTATTTTTTTTCATTTACGCCAGACGCGCGTTCTATCTACAAAAGACTCATCAGTGACGCTCGAATAAAAATGTTTAAAAGGCCAAATAAAGTACGAAGTTGAAAACTCTTGTCATATTCCTGAATAGGTATAGACATTTCTGAAAAGTGGACGAAAATGTGCAAAGTTAACAGACGATGGTCACCAAATAATTGCAAAAGGTTTACTCCAGCATTTTGATTCGTTTTGTAATACCCTAGCAGCTATTTTTATTCGAAAAATGTTATTACATTCAATCAGAATGATGTGAATGCGAACAAATCGGTCATTAACTTATTTAAAGTTTTGAGAGAAAAAAAAAAGTTTTAAAAAATGTAACTTTATGTACGCATTTCTATTTTTAAATCTCATTCATAATTTAAGTTAACTGAATGACTAGCAGAAAACGGATGGCGTTATATTCTTTTGATAAAAGTAACACTTATTATGTGATCCTTTAAATATAATGTCGTAATCTGAACGGCAATTTGTCAGACCGTTGACAGCCCATGGTTATGGCATATTTATTTATTCTCAAACCCGTAGTTATCCAGGCATTTTTTGCATTAAAGTTGAGATTAATCGTTTCTACAACACGTAGTTTTTACATATTTATCTATTTTCATGAATACACAGCGTGTTAACTGTTAAATTCCGTTTATAATTTTCACACCTTTCCTGGAATTTCCATATATTACATTCTGCATAGGGATAGGTTGGGAGACGCTTCATTTTGAAAGAGATACAGATAATTATAAGGAAAAGTGTTGTCTGGTCCGTTTTATTTGAGTTTCGCAAAACAGTTGATAACTCGAATGGTCCTTGAACAACCTTCAGCTTAAGTATTACAAAGAAGAAGTTTAAAGTATGACTTAAAAATCATTAAAAATGGATTTATAGTTATCCATTGATAGTCAACATAAATAACTTTCGTCATATCAAGATATATTTCTCAATCTTATTCGTAATAAAAAAAAAAGGCATAAGAACCAGCATAAGGAAAGTTTACTTAGGGTGTTTCTACAATTACATGACGCAGTATGAAGGGTAATGTTGTAAATCTAAAAAAACAAAAACAAAAAACAAAAAAATATGACCGTATGAAGATGTGTACTTAATGATAACGCAAATATTCGATTTTTAACCATTAGATACATTTTGTTGTGCTTAAAGATTTCAAAAATGTACAGATCTATATTAACATGTACAAAAACATATTTTAAATTTGTAGAAATAAACAGTGTCCATTTTAGAATATCTATAAATTGTATACCTAATCTGCTGCAATCACATGAGTTTTATTTTAACATTAGTTACACGACGAGTTCAAATAGTGGAGCAGAAACATGTTGTTCGTGGGGAGTATCTGTGTTATTTACACCCGTCGTGTTGCTTTTGATAACTATATCTGGGTTTTGTTTTTATTTTCAACCAAAGGAGCCTTGGTTGCCAAGTTGTCTAAGTAGTGTTACTAGTATATCACTAGCCTGTCAAAAATGATATTGTGGGTTCAATAGTATCTATCAAAGGTACCAGGATTATAATTTAGTACGCCAGACGCGCGTTTCGTCTACATAAGACTCATCAGTGACGCTCATATCAAAATATTTATGAAATCCCACACGTTCGACTACAATCTTAACGGAAGGTCGGAGGTTCTCACTATGTACTCCGGCGGTGTCCTCCGCCAATAGAAATTACCCGCCAAGAAAGAGCCAATAGTGCTCAAAGTGGCGTTAAAATAGCAAAATCAAAATGTCTTTCATCCATAGTGTTATAAGTCTCTCTTCGACTAATACCTTTTTATCCCCTGTGTACTTTCTAAATTTTTTCACATGTGTTATACTTACTGTTTTCTTTTTGTTTTTAGATTAAAGAAGTATTTGGTTAGCTTATAGAAAAATATGTTTCTTGGTCACCTCTACTTCCTCACTTATGATTTTAACAAATTTGATTATTATTATTTTGTCTATGTTTAATGTGTATTACTTTTTAATGTAAATATAAATAGAGCCTAGATGGTCGACTGGTCTAGCACGTCAGGCAAAGTACAGGCGATTTGGTGTCACGGTATCTCAAAAGCATCAGTTCGAATCCCGGCGAGGGAAGAACAAACATTTGCGAAAGCAAATTTAAAGATCCAACATTTTTGGGCTGATGTTTATACGAATTGTATATACAGAATGTATTTTCAGCCTTGTATCACTTCGAACACACCTACTCTGTTTTATGATTCATTAAGGTTTATGTACCCTTCTGTAGCCATTTTTGTACGAATATTATAAACCTCAATTGTATCAAAACTAACGATATAAAATATAATAGAGATAGGCCATTTAGTACATGTTCCAAGGGGAAACTTGATGCAAAGCATTATTTTTTACTGTTTCATTGCATTTGATAGAAAAAGAGGACTTTGTTGCAAATAAATCAAGATTTTTATAGAAAATCCACAGCCTTTAATACAGAGATTTTTGTTATAAAATTTGAAACATAAATTACTCACTTGATTTTCTATGATGTGCTAGTGTTTATTTTTTACAAAAAGTTCTAAGTAACCTGTAAATTCCAAAACACCTCGTGCTGAGTCACTAAAGTCGAGCGCACCCTAAAAGGTGTACTTGATTTTGGCCATGTTTATACTTGTCTTAACCAATAACTACATTTATAAACTT
Source organism: Mytilus edulis (assembly GCA_019925275.1). Taxonomy (NCBI): domain Eukaryota; kingdom Metazoa; phylum Mollusca; class Bivalvia; order Mytilida; family Mytilidae; genus Mytilus; species Mytilus edulis. The sequence continues at coordinate 58,423,588 of CM034355.1, forward strand.
GTTTTAAGGAAATCAATGCTAGCACTGCATGCAATAATCCTATATCTATCAGTCATCAAATTGCCAAATATGAGGGTACAAGGATAAAGGCTGTGGATTTTCTATAAAAATCTTGATTTATTTGCCACAAAGTCCTCTTTTTCTATTAAATGCAATGGAACAGTAAAAAATAATGCTTTGCATCAAGTTTCCCCTTGGAATATTTACCAAATGGCCTATCTCTATTATTCATTATATCTGTAGTTTTGATACAATTGAAGTTTGAAAAGTTCGTACAAAAATGGCTACAGAAGGGTACATAAACCTTAAATAGGTATTTCACTTGACTCATATATTTCATCTTTTAGTACCGTGATTTTTTAGGTTATAAAGTCAACCTGTAGCTTTGATGTATAAAAATGATAGAATCTAAAGCGAGATGATGTATCAAATATTCTTGCTTTGTACGTTTTCAAGACAAAATATTCAACTCAAACACACCCTAACATAAAAAGGTGCACTCGATTTTTTCTTTTCGATACAATTGTTACCCATTTTTTAGAATTTTTTCTTGAGTCACATAATGGAAGGGCAGACACGAAAATTACTGAACCTATAGATTGATATGTTCTATGTCCGTGGTATTTTTTTTTTTTAAATTGGAGGTTATGCATTTTCTACATCCAACTTGATAGATACCCATGTCGACTACTTGATATCTAATTGTTCTGCTTAACTATGTAATAGATAAATTGAAACCTCGTGCAAATGGCGTTTTTTAAATAGAACACTTCGTAATGCCCGCGTCACACTGTCCCGATTTTTATATACGATGGACACCCGAATGCGAAAATTGTAAGTTCGTACGAAGTTGGTCCCGATCTCGTTAAAATACCAAAAAGTGACCGAAGCAAGTACGATGAATAACGAAGTCTATACGATGGTGCCGAAATTATATACGATAGCAAAAGATGGACATACGAAGGTTAACCGAAGACGGGTATTTAAGATTCATATCTCAGCCGAAGCCTACACGATGGATCACGAAGGCTACACGATGGATTACAAAGGCTACACGATGGATTACGATGATGGCGCGATGGCCATACGATGTCTAAAAGACGTCGTGTACAGCTTACGATGCATTTAAATTAGAAGGCATCACGCGTTTTTAATTGTTTGATCAATATTGAATATATATTATATTGTACATTTCATTTCTGGTTTAATCATAAGACGGAAGACCGTAGGCTTGAAGAATAAACTTGACTCTAAGTCTCTGCATATAATGCCACCAAAATCAGGGAGAGGGAGAGGAAGAGGAAGAGGGATGGGAAATGAGTCAATATATTACATACGAGGGGATGCCACGCTCGGCATTGCCTTGTTTGAACTGTAAAATGTGTGCACTAGTCTGAATAATCACCCATAATTATGCCCATGTTTACTGATCTATCTTAAAGGTAAGGTAATGGTAAATATGACATATAGAAAACAAAATGGTTATGGAGTAAACATTCGTTTGACAACAACTCAGACGATACATAAAAAATCAGAATAATGAAGAAAAAGTTGGTTTCCCTATATACGTGTACCTGCAGTGTTGGTGTACGAGGCGCGTTTATGATTTTCATTATGTTACTTGATATGAAAAATTTACAAAAAATGATATTTTACTTGTAAAAGTAAATCCTGAGCCTGTAATATAGCTGCTCTTTGAATTAATAGAAACAAAGCTGTCGCCTTTCTTGTTCTCATACAATCAGATGATATGAGCTCCATGTTTTGTGAACGTCTTTCTTAACTGTCGTATTAGACTGACCAGTTCATATCGCGCATGGCACTTTAGATGTATTTTAGTGCGAAAATTAACTTACATTTAGCTGGATTTATTGCCGTCGTAGTTCCATCTTGTCGCCTTCGTACTTTTATTCCATGGCAACAGGACGGGATTACGAGGTCTTCACGAAGTCGTGTTGCCATCGTAAGACCTTCGGGTAGCTTCGTGATTCATTCGTGTAGACATCGTAATGTCAAAACTGCCCGATGGAAACGATGGAAACACGAATGCAATACGATGTTCAAAGATGTATTCCCGGTGACATTACGATGGTGAGGATGGTGATACGAACTCAATACGAACCCACAACATCGGACGCACCTTCGGGGATTTTTTAACATGTTAAAAAATTTAGAACCCTTCCCGAAGTTGTCCCCGAAGGCTAGAAAAAGTCGCCGATGGTTAAAGATGGTTAAAGATGGCACTACGATTAGCCCGATCTGGATACGATCAGTCCCGATTTTGAAAATTTCCATAATCGTGTTGCCATCGGCGTAAAAATCGGGACAGTGTGACGCGGGCATAATTGAGAAGAAAATTATCATTTTATTTGTTTCTATTAACTTTTAATTTTTTGTTACTATAGTAAACATTACAGTAAGCATTTATCGCCTTCTCTAACAAAGAGCTTCGATTCTTTTGTTCTATTTCAACCGGGTTTCCGCCTGTTCAAACGTACTTGATATTACTATTTTGTATGCAATCATTATTATACGTTGATTTTTTATAGTCCTACTAGTATCACACCTTGGAAAATTTTACGTTATCATTTTTTAAGATGATCGTTGTATCGTAACAAGTTTTATTATTAATCATAAGATCAAAAAGAATTGTATCTCATATTTTTAAATGTAGATAACAATTTTTATGCTGTTTCGGATGAACGGAGAAGAAAGTAGTCTGATTTTTGGATACAAATTATAATTTTTACATTCATGCTAATAAATAAAGTAGAGATATTATTTTGATAACTGATCCTTCTTAAGCATAAAGTGTAATGACAAAAGTCATTTTCACAAAAAATACTGAAAGGAAATATTTCAATCAGCTAGGTCAATGAAATTGTAGCAAACTCTACAAATCAATTGAGGTTGTCTGGATAAGCTACTTAAACTACTGTTAGAACCATATATAAAAACAACCTACGTATTAAACTAGAAGTATTTTACAATACCTTGTAACCAATGATTGATTTACAGCCTCTTAACAAAGCTGTTTAATACGAGTATCATAAACATGTATTTGTTTTAATTTCTCTACCTATTGATATTATATGATTTTGAATTTGCAGAGTGAAAGCAATTTAAAGTAATGTGTCCTTGCAAATCGATATATCATCATTTTGCCCAAGTGCTTCTGTGCACACTAATTACATATAGCACACCATACGACCCGACCCCTATTTCAACTATAGGCAAGTTTAATAGGCATGAAAAACAATTGATTTTGAGGATAAATTCAAGATTGATATTGATAAGTTTTATTTGTTGTTCATGGTTTTTTTTTCGATATTCAGTAAGTATGTACCGATTTATAGTTATATGTCATGTATTTTTTTTTTTTTTTTTGTGTAATAAAACAATAAACCACCCAATGCGTCCATTTATTGACAAACAATGCATACCCCCATTTATTCTTTAGTTAAATACTTTGCTAAACCACAGATATCTTGATCTCAATCGTTCGTCTTTTCATAACAAAAGCAAACTTCGTGTCGGTTAAACGTTAACGTTTAGATATGATAACTGTACATAACGTATCATCAACAAACATCTAAACTGTTTGTTTATACTATCTCATTTCTACACTAAAACATAAATACAATTTCGTGTTATGGAGTCATTTGAAAGAATCAAATATTGCATAATAGATATCAAACATATCGCATTTGATGCAAAAGAAGTCAATCTTCCGACAAACGTTCAAATCCAAATGTTGGTGAAGCTTACAGGGGAACAATTAATGTTTAAATGACAGTTATATAATAAAAATTGACCTTAAAAAATAATCAAACACCTTCTAGGGTTGTTCACTAGAAATAAACTGCACGCCGGGATGCTTCGTTTTGATATATTATTTTAAAATTATATAAAATCACATGAAAAGTTGAGACTTAAAATTTAGAAAAACCTGTTTGATGTTATACAATAGTATTAATAATGTAAAAAGGTACATTTTTTCTGCAAATGAAACTTAACTGCTTCTTTTAAATCTCTTGCTTGCTCTGTTCGTGAACTATTCTGAACATTTATCTATATGTGTATCAATATACCCGGATGGCTGTAGGGGCGATTAAAACCCGTCCGCATCAAATACCTATATCATTAATTTATAAAAACAGTATATATTATGATATATTATTTCTTATTTCATTCAAAAAATCATGAATTTGTCGTCTGTTTATTTATCATTTTACACAAGAAACAGTGAAAATGACATTTCAGTATTCGCACATTACATACATTGACCGTGACCGAAACTAAATGAAGGTTTTGACTTCCCGTGAAAGACAACTTTGACCTACTATCATTCTTGCTTCATTCAACCTGAGGCTGACATATGACTCTGGAAATTTATTACATAAGGGCAGTAATACCCAAGTTAGGAGGTTTTTGATTAGCTGGTTGTTTCTTGTTCAACATTTTAAGTGCATTGAAACTTTCGATTATAAATCAACTAACCGTTTATCAGAAAAAAAATTATATTCTCATGTTCAGACTCCATAATTTTTAGATATAGTGCATAAAGAAAAAAATATGCAGACATTATACATAAGATTAACTCTAGTTACATGATAACAGATCCATCGGAGGGACTTTCATTATATATTTGACACGGACAATGAATAAATTTGTAAAAACTGTCAAATTATCAAGCTGTAATTTGCGCCTCAAAGTAAAATAATCAAACAGATAATAAACTCATAATAGATTACAGGAATCAAATCGTGTACACCAGACACGCGTTTACTTATATTACTATTAATAACTTAAATAGGGTGTCTAAATTGAAATTGATAGATTTTTTTAATTATTTGCCAACATGTCGTTTATGCTTTTTTTAACATACTATAAAGTTTGGGTCACGGGGCACTTTTTCAAGTTATGCATCTGAAAAACACATTTGGGTGAGATTATAGAAAGACTAGAAATGTAATAATCATTTGGAGTTCTTGGTAAATTAAGGTGTTATAAAAAATCATACCTTGTTATAATAAAACTTAGATTGCAAAAGTTAAAATTAAAAAATATGACTTTAACAGAAAATATAAGAAATTCAGTTTCTGACTACAGGAGCATAAACTTTAAATAACAAGAGCAGTTTTGGTTCAACTTGAATTTTTGTGTGAAATCCATTACATTTTTGTAACACCGAATGTGTGTTCTTATGCACCACAACTCATTTGCACCAATGCTACGTTTGTGCCTCAAGTTTTAAAATATCTGGTATCATTTGCGCCGAAAATAAAGTATACATGTACGTTTGCACAATTAAAAATTTGGGGAGGGGATTTGGGACTATGACCATGCAGACCTAACTAATTATAAATTTGATCTAAGTGAAGTTAATTGGGATAACATTATTAATAATAATGACGTAAATGTTGCCGCGACAAAAATTACAGAAACTATATTAAAAATAGCTGCAAAACATATACCTTGTAAATTTGTCAAGTTTAGATCTCAAGACCCGCCATGACTAACTGGTCATATAAAAAAACTAATTCGGCGTCGAAAAAGACTTCATAAAATGGCAAAAAAGAAAAATACTGCTGATTCTTGGCGACAATTTCGGTATGTTAGGAATCAATGCATAAATTTTATAAAAACAGCTAAACTTGACTTTTTCAACAAACAAATAAATATATTAGAGAATCCAGAAACCAATGTTAAGAATTGGTGGAAGCTTTTAAGAAATTTATCTGGACAGCCTTCGAAAGCGTCAAATTACCCCCCTTTGTTAGTAAATAATGAATATATAGAAGACGATAATGAAAAATCAAACGCATTTAATCTCTTTTTTTGTAAGCAAGCTACCGTGGATGATTCTACAGCGTCTTTTCCTAATACCCCCATGTCCGATGATATACCAGTTTTAAACAATATTATAATAACCGAAGAGGAAGTGTTTGATCACTTGTCTTTGTTAGATGTCACTAAAGCGACGGGCCCTGATGAAATTAGCGGTAGGCTTCTGAAGTATGCTGCTCGAGAGTTAAGTAGGCCCCTGGCTCAGCTTTTCAATAAATCTATACGTGAAGCTGTTTATCCAGAAACCTGGAAATTAGCAATCGTTAAAACCAGTTTTCAAAAGTGGTGATAGAGAACTGGTCTCAAACTATAGACCGATATCACTTTTGTCGATCATTGGTAAGAGTATGGAACGTTGTGTTTTTAAACATTTCTTTAACTTTTTAACAAAACATAAAATAATAACATGTGCCCAGTCAGGTTTCATGCCTGGAGATTCTACAATTAACCAACTCTTACACATAACAGATTTATTTGGCAAAGCTCTTGACGCAGGAAAAGAGATTCGTGTTGTCTTTTTTGATATAAGTCGTGCTTTCGATCGAGTCTGGCATGAAGGTCTAATTTATAAACTTAAAAGTATTGGTACAAGAGGAAACCTATTAAAGTGGTTTATGAGCTATTTATCAAATCGAAAACAAAAAGTTGTTATTTCAGGTCAATCCTCGGATACTTTTGGTGTAAATGCTGGCGTCCCTCAATGATCAATATTAGGCCCCTTACTTTTTTTAGTATATATAAATGACATTGTAAACGACATAGACTGTAATATAAAACTATATGCTGACGATACTTCCCTTTTCATAGTAGTTGAAGATGAATATGCAGCAGCGAGCAAACTTAATTCTGATATAGAGACTATCAACAATTGGTCAGTCCAATGGCTAGTAAATTTTAATGCAAAAAAGACTGAAGCTATGATAATTTCCAAGAAATCAGTAAAACCCCATCATTCACCTCTTTATATGAATGATGATATGATTTCAGAAGTAGAAAGCCATAAACACCTTGGTTTAATTTTTCATGAGGATGGTTCATGGCATTTTCATGTCAATAAAATAATTGAAAAGATAACACCAAGATTAAATTTATTTCGTGCCTTGAAATTCAAATTGAAAAGAAAGTATTTACAAACTATATATTTCAGTTTTATCCGACCTTTATTTGAATATACAGATATCATTTGGGACAACATTCCAGACTATTTAAGTGATAAACTAGAAAGTATGCAACTTGAAGCGGCTAGGATAGTAACTGGTGGTACTAAGTTATCGTCCATAAATAAATTATACGACGAAACAGGATGGGAGTTACTATCAGAAAGACGTAAAAAACACAAAATTATAAAATTTCATGAAATGTTTCATAACAAAACCCCTGATTATTTAAGCGATATTATCCCTCGACAATTGTTTAATATTCATAATTATGACACAAGACGAACGAATGACACGCAACATATAAAGTGTAGAACTGCATTTTACCAGAAATCTTTTCTTCCCTCAGTTATTCGATCCTGGAATGCTATTCCGGACGATATCAGACTAAGTCCATCTAAGTTTACACTTAAACGTTACCTTAATCAAAATGTAAGTAAAATACCAAATTATTTTTTTATGGAGACAGGAAAGGACAAATACTTCATGCCAGACTTCGGTTGAATTGTAGTAATCTGAACGAACATTTATTTAAGAGAAATCTTATAGAAAGTAAAAACTGTACCTGTGGTAGAATCGAGAGCAGTAAGCATTTTCTTCTCGAGTGTAATAATTACTCCCTTGTCCGAAAACGTACGATAGAAAAAATTCCGTTCCCATACAATATAGAAACACTCCTATTTGGCTGCAATAACCTCAATCAAGAGGAAAATCTACTCGTGTTTAAACAAGCCAGTACAACAATTTTTGGTAGATTCGAAGCGTTTTGGCTTATAGTCCTTCGTGCATGATTAGGATCGTAATTGGGTGAGACAGTCTTGACAAAGTCCTGTAAACACACTCCGCCGCCGGTACATATATATATATAGGAAAGATCTGACGAAAAAAAAAATCAACTTTTTTATTTGCAGTTATTTCCCTTTATCTTTTTTCTTCAGGGAGACGGATTAATATAAGGGAAACCTTGTTTCCGAAACCCCTTTGTAATATTGTATCACTGTATTTATATGTGTATGTCATGTACATGATTTTTTTTGAAATAAAATATTTTTAAAGTAAACAGCTAAACTGAAACCCCTTGATTTAGGTCTTAATGCCCGACGTGTGATCTAGATTCCGAAGTTACATGTTACACTCGGGTAGAAAAGTTTTTTGCATTATACCGTACAGTTATACATTATCTTTCAGATTCATATACAATCATTACGGTCATGTGTGTCCTTCGTTCCATATAAGAAGGAAAACATAAAATTTGAAATGTTATATCAAAATCTTTTTTAGCTGCAATATGTCCATTGCTGAATAATTCTCTGATGGATTTGCGTATGATATTGAAAGTAGTTTTAATGCTTTACATGTATTTACTTATCAAAGTAATTCAAATTCATTTTATGTTTTAATCTTTTCCAGATGATTATTTTTCTTTTGAATGAACCAATATAATACAAGAGAGATTCGCCATTTAGTTTTAGATTTACTTTTTCTTTACTCGGCTTAAAGTCATATGAAACTTCAAATTAACAAAAAATATTACTTATCTTTTTATAACTAAATGGTTAGTTTTTATTATATAACTTATGTGCATATACTTTTTTCTCTAGAAAATTCTTTATATGTCCATATTAAGAAGATATTTACTATTTGAATATTTGGCTTCCCAGACAATAATTCGCGCACATGTTTTTTCCGTATGGAGTGACCTCAGCGTGACCTTACTCGTAAAAATCTGGTGATCACAATACCCAAACTATATCTTATTGTACATGTTATACACGTGCTTACCTCAGTATCTATGCTTTTTTGTTGATTTTTTTTACTAAAGTGACAATCCATCAACTTTGACTTCAAAACATGACAAATGATTATATTAGCTGCTATGTTTTCATATCAAACCAGTCCAAGTGATTCATTTTTGGCGATTTAATTTATACGATATGGATGCATGATAAAATCGTGCATAGAAGACTAAGTTTATGATATATATATATATACGTGTATTGGTTAATGATTGGATTAAAATTATGTTTTACCAATCACTCGTTTCACATAACTTTAACGTAAAATTGAGGTATAGAAATGAAGCTATCTGTCCCGTTTTAACCCCATTGGTGGTCCTGTGGTAGCTTGCTCACCTCGAGTGTTTCATGGCGTGGTTAGATTCCCGTCCGGGTCTGATCAAAGTATTGAAAATTGGTATTGTTAATTGTTTGCTTATCATGCAAGATTTAGAAGTAAGAATTTAGACTGGTCGGTCATTAACTGTGTCTGTGAAATGTGAACAGTCTTCCTACGGACCGTTATATCTTGTTAACTCGACCTTTAAAACTCCAGCTCAGCATAATCGTTCTTATACAAAGACATAAGTTTATAATCATGTCAAATTAACATGTTCTAGTCCTTTAGCCACTGTGAACGCTAAACTACAAGCATTCATCTATTGATATAACTTTTCCGTTGGGCAAATCAGTTAATAACTTTTTAATAGGCAATCTAATGGACTTTTCAAAGCGAATTTTATGGACTTTTTCACACATGCACAATGATCTTTAAGTATTAATTACAGTCTACATAGTGTGATCCTTGGTGCATGTCAACCAACTTTGCAAAATCTATTGTTTATATTTGTTCGACCTTGGTGTGTCTTTGATCTATTTGCCACTGGACGTCAAGTAAGAACATTATGGATGTTAAATTGCTGAGTTAAAAATGACATGATAGCAATTATTGAACGTAGTTCATGGTCTTCCTTAATATAGATAATTCTATATTTGAATAAAAAAATTGTACTTCGGTACAAATAACTGTAAGCTCCTCAAGTAGGTATAAAATGTATTTCAATGAAGCTGAACATCTGCGTGTGGTTATTTTTAAATACTCGGATAAGTTTGACATATGATGTAATTAACTTTACCACATAGTCAATTACGTGTATGTCTGAGAGCATGCTGAGCATAACCGTTTTATTAACAAGAATTTTAACTAGCACAATGCCAACCTGTGATTTTTACAGGGGAACCACCAATAAAAAGTTTAACGAAGTACAAATATTCTATATAAAAATATGCATACTTTGGCTAAACCACGAAATCAAATATCAACGAAACAGCAAGTTTACGAATCCACGAAATTTGGTACCCGCGAAAATAAATGAATCCACACGGTAAATAAATCTAGACTTCATAGATTTTGTAATGGATGTATCGAAGACTCAGGTAAAAAAAAAATACATTTCAAAATAAAAAATAGTTGCAGCGTAAAATAAAACACACAAACATATATTTGATTTGACAACGCACAGCAACATCGGAGTTAAAGGTGAAGTGGGAATTTTTCATAAGCACTTTTCAATTTTACATCCAGGTTATTAAGCAAAGGAACGCTTTATTAGAAATGCATTCGTTTTCTTAATGCGTAATCAGTGATGACTGTGCAGAATTTTAGTATGCATTTTCAACACCCGTGTATAATTCTATACATCCCTGATTACACCGAGATAAATAATAATATATATGTATTTATGCATTATGTTTCACGCTACAAAATGATTTACACGTAAAGTTCTACTAATTTAAAGACAACATGTAGGTCCTATAATAGAGGGATGAAGGTTGTTGAAATGTGGACTGCAACGGAGAAATGAGGGTATATAATTGGATAGGGACCGAAATGGCCACCTTTGGACCCCTAAAAGAGGATTGAGTATTGGGATTGTCTTTTTTATATATCTTTTTTTTTTTTTTATCGATATACGATTTATCTTCATTCGTTTTTCAATTGGCCTTTTTGACATGTTTGAATATATTCATTCATTCTTAGATATAGATTAACTTATCGTGAACTCTTCTTACATAACGTATATCATGCATGTAGGTAGATTAGGTTATGTCAGTATTTGTCAATTTTCCTTTTTCCTTTTAAAAGTAATATGAAAGTTCATATACAAAAAAAGTTAAATATGTTTAATATTATAATAATACTTGAATAGCTACGTTTTATTTAAAACACGTGTACATGCACGAGTTTTTATTCTAAATACGTTATGAATTTGTAATAAATGTTAATTAACGAGCATAGAATTCTTAGATGAGTAGATATAGAAATAAGAAGATGTGGTATGAGTGCAAATTAATAAGATATGAATGGTTTTATTATTTCCATCACGTCATATCACAACGGGATAGATAGAAGTAGAAGAAATGATATCATATCTTAATATTTCACTACTCAATTGATTTGTTGATCGATGTTTTTTTTTGTCGTTTTTGGTCATGATGTCTATTTCTGCTTTTTATTTTCGTCTTGTGATCATTGATTAAATTGTCCTACTGGGTTTTTTTTCTCTCCCTCTTTCTATAAGTACAAATCTTACTATTTGGACCAAGAAATCAAGAGATTTAGTTTTAGAAAGACTTGACATTAATTTAAATATAAAACAGAACAGTTGATATAATAGGGGTAAGGTGTTTCTTTTTTCGAGATGTTAGCCAATGAAAATTTGGCGGAAAATGTTTCTCTCTAGATTTTTCTTATATTTAATACGGAACCTTTTTTCTTTCAAAAACTATGAAAACAATAACAAGGATTTTACAAGATTTTTAAATATGGCCTTTCAAACTATGTGCAATAAATTATGAAAAAAGGGGGTTAGTGGGCAACATTTCTAATTGGACTGCATTGATAAAACCAAGAGGATTTCGAATATCTAGCAAACATTCAAAAACAAGAGGAATGAACATACCTTAACTCATCAAATAATTCGAATTTAATATGCTACCTAACTTCTGTAAATTGTATCACTGAACTTAAAAGAAGGCTGAAAATGTTTAATCAAATGGATATACGACAGTTTTGGCTGAACACCTTCTAGTCTTTTAATCTTCTAACCATTTTGCATATATTTAATTAAAATTCAAAAATGTATCGCGCTGACAAAATTGATACCCGCAACATTAATAATTGGGTTCGGAGGGGTCCTGATCCTGAAATCCGAGCTAAAAACATGAATCCCGAGTTCCGGAAATTCGAAAAAAGAATTCCCGACTCCCGAAAGGATCAATCCCGAAATCCCCAGCTTAAAAATACCCAAATCCGACGTCCCGGAAAAGCCCCCCCCCCTTAATTAATATAAAAATCCTAATATGCATAGTATATAATGTAAATAATGGTAAGTAATAGGATTTAGGTAATTAAAAATAAATATTAAATAGATAAGTTAAACACTGTTGTTTAATTAAGGAATGACTGTAATATTTTTTCTGTCTATGAAATAAATAACATAAAAAATTTGTTGCACACTGAATAACCCTGCGTAGCGGTTTAACATGTGCACCAACATTTTAAATGTTATTTCGAATAGACAAAAAAAAATATTACAGTCATTTGTTATAATTTAATTCTAAATTACCATTAAACCGTAAGAAAACCATGAAAAAACGTTGACGACGTCACGTCACATGAGTAAATTATGGCTATGGGCTGATAACAAAATAACGTCGCCAATATAAGACGCGTTTACTCCAAATTAAGTTATTTACAATTATAAATATGTAGAAAATAAAATAATATAATATATAATTTTTGAAACATAAAATCAAATTCACTGAGAGGGCTTACATATGCATTGCCGGTTGCCCAATCTATTTGAATAAAATTCGACCTTTAAAATAAACTAAAATCAAACTTCCTGAATTGATAAGTGGAAGATAATTTTTCCTACTTTTTACTTTAGATTTAAACATAGACTTCCACAACGAAAGCCGTCAAAAGGATGCCAAAAAATATAATGAAAGTCAACTCACCTTTGGTTACCACTCTGCTTTCTTTGTATTGAAGTAAGTATAAATTTAGTCTCAATTTAAGCTTGAAGTATTTTTTTAAATTGTGTTGAAAGGTTGACTATGATTCGTTTATTCATTCATGTTGCAATATTCTTCCACATAAAACTTATATTTTTGAAACAGTTTATGACTGAAATGATAAGATGCAATCTCATACATGTATGATGCATTATCTACGCTACATTTAGTTCGATGACGTAATTTCTATGATGATATAATTTTGAAATTTGAAAACTCTACAGGCAGACAATTTTGAATTAAAAACACATTTGAACAATTTTTATCAATTCATGCATTCTATGTGCACTTAATTTCAAATTCAAAAGAGTACTAAAGTAAGAAATACTTCTTCAGTTCTAGTTTACTTCTCAACGTGACAAAAAATAAGGTATATAAGTGCTATACCGTCACAAAACCAAATTGCCCCGAGTACCCTTCTAACAAAAATACAAAATGAAGCTGTTGAAATCTTCCAAGTTCTTTTCTGATTTTACATTATAGACTTCCTTCAACATAGGTCAATGAATTTAAATTGACACAAAATGTTCACAGTGTATATCAACAGATGAAGCGATCACTGAAAAAAGTAAAATCTGCGGAAACATCGCCTTGCCACGATTACAAAATGTCATCTTTAAAAATGAGCAAAGAAAGTATGCAATATAAGGACAATGTCAGAAAAATATCAACTTTTTGGTATGAGGCTGAGAAACTGGTCCAAGGACACAATTAGGGTTCTCCTCATTACAGAATCATGAATAGTTTGGAGACCCATTGGTGGCCTTTGGCTGTTTCTTACTCTTTGGTCGGGTTGTTGTCTCTTTGACACATTGCCCATTTCTACTCTCAACTTTATACAAAAGGAGTACCGGTATATGTGACGATAAAACATTATTCTGTTAAATAAGACACTGCAAAGGTCACTATATTTGAAATTACCAATTAATTTTTGTCTGAACTTCTATGAATTTTGTCTCAACATTCTGTGATAAAAGTCATAATAAAGTCTGAATGGTTTAAAAAAAACGAATAAAACGCACCCTTGTTCTCTTGATTTATTGATTGGTTGATTTGTGTTAATAAACGCCACTTTTAGCAATTGTGCAATCCCATAGTGTTCAGTTGTTAATGGTGGAGGAAGGCGGTGTGTCCGGTTGAACCACCGACCATTGAAAATCCTTATATTATCAAGCGCATCTGCCATGAAGATTCGAGAGACTAGTGATACAGTTGTTCGTCTCTTAGACAATTTCGGCCACTGATGCAAATTTTTTGTCCATTTGAAGACTTATAATATATGTAAAAATATATTTGACAGTTTCTGACACATTTATGTAATCAAAGCATTAAAAATCTATGACGTAAGGAAAAAGTTGTATGTTAAAATTGGCAAACATACGTTGATTATTTCTAAAAAACAGTTGGATTTTTTAATTTTACAACAAAATATTCAATGTGGTATATTTGATGTTTTTGTTTGACTTTTAACGAAATGTTTAGACCCGCTTAAATTGTTAATTAGAAAAAAAATTCCCCTTCCGTATGGTTCATAACATTAATGAGTGTCCGACTTCCTAGTTAATTTCTACAAGACATTTAGGGATTAAATAATGCAATATTGACTGCTGCACCCAAATTTTGGACGTTTTTTACCTTTTATGTTGTTTATAACTGTCATTCATGTGAGAGATTAATAGTTACCTAAGGTATCAGGATTATAATTTAGTACGTCAGACGCGTGTTTCGTCTACATAAGACTCATCAGTGACACTTTTGGTCACCGTACGGTTTTCAACAATGAGCAAAAAACATACCGCACAGTCAGCTATAAAATTTGTTTGCACATGCGTACATGTATATTGACTACTGCAGATTAATAAATTTTATCAAATTGGCATGCATTTAATGTATTTCATTAACTTAAAACATTTCCAAACTCTAAAATGATGCACATGTTGTTACTTATTCATTTATTATGACTGTATGTGTTGCAATTCGAAATTTACATATTTGACATAGATACGACAACCGTTCATGCTGGCTGTTCAAAACTCCTCCCTCTGCAAAATCACATTGCCAGTCGTTTGCTTGTGTACAAACAAAAACTAGAGGCTCTTAATTAAGAATTGAATGCTTCTTTTTGTAAATTTTTTGGGGTGTAAAAGCGTTGACCGAAGTACATTTTGTATGAAGCGCGGAAGCGCTTCATTCTAAAAATGTACGCACGGTCAACGCTTTTATAACCCTATAAAGTTACAAAAAGAAGCATTCAATACTTATAATTACATTTTTTAGCTATGATCATGAAAACACGAATTTTTATATATTTATTATTTAATTCACCTGTGCACTTTATTGTTGGGGCACGTGTTATCATGAGTGAAAAGTTGTATTGAGCAATGCAACTGCTTACGGAATAACACGTGATGTGCAGTTAGCCAATCAGAATAAAAATTTATAATGAAACATACATCTAATGTAATTATGAGCATGCGTCGCTCACCTTGGTCTATATGCATATCAAACAAAGAAAACAGATCATCAGATGGATTCATGACAAAATTGTGTTTTGGTAATGATGATGTGTTTGGAGATCTTGCTTTACTGAACATTCTTGCTACTTACAATTTTGTCTATCTATAACTAACTTTGGCCCTTTAGTTCCAGAGGAAAATATTTTGTAAAAACTTATGAAAATTGTAAAAAAAAGACTATAAAGGGCAACAACTCTTAAGAGGTCAACTGACCATTTTGGTTATGTTCACTTATTTGTAGATCTTACTTTGCTGAACATTATTGCAGTTTACAGTTTATCTCTATCTATAATAGTATTCAAGATAATAACCAAAAAAACGGCAAAATTTCCTTAAAAATTACCAATTGAGGGGCAGCAACACAACAACCAGTTGTCAAATTCATCTGAAAATGTCAGGGCAGATAGATATTGATTTGATAAACAATTCAAAACCTTGTCAGATTTGCTCTAAATGCTTTGGTTTCAAAGTTAGAAGCCAAAATCTACATTTTACCCAAATGTTCTATTTACAGCCATGGTGGCCATTTTGGTTGGCTGGCCGGGTCATCAGACACATTTTTTAAACTAGATACCCTAATTATGATTGAGGCTAAGTTTGGTTAAGTTTTGCCCAGTAGTTTCAGAGGAGAAGATTTTTGTAAAAGATTACAAAAATTTACGAAAAATTGGTAAAAATGACTATAAAGGGCAATAACTTCTTCAGGGGTCAACTGACCACTTTGGTCACGTTGACTTATTTGTAGATCTTACTTAGCTGAACATTATTGCGGTTTACAGTTTTTCTCTATCTAAAAATATTCAAGGTAATAACCAAAAACAGCAAAATTTCCTTAAAATTACCAATTCAGGGGAAGCAACCCAACAATCGATTGTCCGATTCATTTCAAAATTTCACTGCAGATAGATTTTCACTTGATAAACAACTTTAAAAATTGTCAGATTTGCTCAAAATGCTTTGGTTTCAGAGTTATAAGCCAAAATCTACATTTTACCCCTATGTTCTATTTTTAGCCATGGCGGCCATCGTGGTTGGTTGGCCGGGTCACACCACACATTTTTTCAACTACATACCCCAATGATGATTGTGGCCAAGTTTGGTTTAATTTGGCCCAGTAGTTTCAGAGGAGAAGATTTTTGCAAAAGTTAACGCCGGACGACGACGACGGACGACGACGGACGCCGGACGAAAGTGATGAGAAAATAAAATTGAGAATGGAAATGGGGAATGTGTCAAAGAGACAACAACCCGACCATAGAAAAAACAACAGCAGAAGGTCACTAACAGGTCTTCAATGTAGCGAGACATTCCCGCACCCGGAGGCGTCCTTCAGCTGGCCCCTAAACAAATATATACTAGTTCAGTGATAATGAACGCCATACTAATTTCCGAATTGTACACAAGAAACTAAAATTAAAAAAATACAAGACTAACAAAGGCCAGAGGCTCCTGACTTGGGACAGGCGCAAAAATGCAGCGGGGTTAAACATGTTTATGAGATCTCAACCCTTCCCCTATACCTCTAGCCAATGTAGAAAAGTAAATGCATAACAATACGCACATTTATAATTCAATTCAAGAGAAGTCCGAGTCTGATGTCAGAAGATGTAACCAAAGAAAATAAACAAAATGACAATAATACATAAATAACAACAGACTACTAGCAGTTAACTGAAGCTCACTTGGCCCTTTAGGTATGCATCTAGGATTATGTAAAAAAAAATACGAAAAATATGTTACGATATTTGTAATATAAACTAATCTAATAATGAAAATATTAAACTAATGATTTACTAACCTACTAGAAAACGTCTTTTTACATTATTTTTGACACTTTATTTACAATTTATCGCAGCACGTAATAAGTATAATATCTGTCTTTTAAATGTGATATATAATTATAGCTCACCCTTAATCTTTTCAAATGTACAACGCCATAAAACCTAAGATTTCGACTGAACAATTTCTGAACAACTATAATCGTTGCTTTCAGCGGATCGTAAGTTTAGTTTATTTACATGTACAATTAAAAGTAAAAAATTTCGTTTATTCGTACGTTTCAAATTTCTTTTCTTTGGTCGATTCGGGTCAATTTTTTTAAATAACCAAAAGTATACAATCATTATCATATAAATGAATTACAACCTTATTATTCAATCTTTAAAGATTGAGTGTTGATATTGTTTTTGAAATTTTTAACGATTTTTCTTTCTGATTTTTTTTAAATTGCACCTTTTGACATGTTTGAATATGTATTGATCTTGAGTGAACTTTTTCCTGTATTATCGTATTTGAAGATATTTCACACATGAAGCTTGGCTTTTTTATTTTCGGATTAAAATCTTTTTTATTATTAACATTGTGTTTAATTTAGACTGGAAAAAAGTTGAAGAGAAAACGTTATCATAATTATCATTATCATAATTTATACACAACTTCATAGTTTTTTAGACTGACTATATATATTTTTTCCTTTTGTCGGTTTATTTTTTGGTCATATTGTTGTCGGATGTTTAGCAACACGTCTTTAAAGGGTCAATATGTGGTATATTGGACTGCTAAATTTCTTTCCTCATTCAGTACACCCTAAATTACCAGTAATTAAAAATTGACCTACCGATTACATGTATTGTTAATTTATTCCTCGTCCTGAACATGTATGAGATATCTGCTACTGGACATAAAGCAACCCATAATCAATTAATCATAACACTTAAATGAATACATCTTATATATAATAATAAAAAAGTAAGAATGTATGGCCAGGTTTATGGCGTGAAAACGTTATCTTAGAAGATATCGACAATTTTCACTTTATTTTTTAAGTCCTAATGACTTACATTTATCGCTATATAAAACACATGAATCAGACGAAAACATTATATACAACCTCTGAAAGCAAAATGCACAAAGGCAGAACACTAAATTGTTCATAAATAGAAAAGTAGATGGAGAAAGAGTTCATTTTTCCCCAAATCATATATAAAAAAACTGTCAGGTTAAAAAAATACCATATAAATAACATCTCTGTTTCAAATAATCTTATTATAATACTAGAACACACCCGTGATATCGCGGATCCGTGACTGAATTAAAGTATATAACAATGCGTAAGCCTTATTTTAGTATTGGTATTGTCATCTGATAAAGTCATGCCGATTATAAGATACATTCTTTTCTCTGCTTTCAATTTTTTTCTGTTTGAACCCGTCGACCTGGATTGGTATATTAACTATTTGGAAAACAAAAGGTCATGGAATGGAGTATTTTTAATCAACAGCATTGTCCTATATTATTTATAAATTGAATTCTTTGATTCGATGTTTTACGTCATGCCCGCTATCAAATTGAAAACTGTACCTATACGCCTTATTTCAAGTCCAGATTTTTAGTATTCGTATTGTTATCTTAGAAAGTCTTACTAATTAAAAGAGGGACGAAAGATACCAAAGGGACAGTCAAACTCATAAATCTAAAACAAACTGACAACGCCATGGCTAAAAATAAAAAAGACAAACAGAAAAACAATAGTACACATGACACAACATAGAAAACTAAAGAATAAACAACACGAACCCCACCAAAAACTAGGGGTGATCTCAGGTGCTCCGGAAGGGTAAGCAGATCCTGCTCCACATGTGGCACCCGTCGTGTTGCTTATGTGATTACAAATCCGGTAATTAGTCTAATTCGGTAGGTCACATTCATGAAAGGGAAGGTGATTGTAGTTACGACGCAAGGAACATATCCGATATCATTTGTGAAACGGTTATTCCATAACGGTCAACCAACTCGTGATGGCGTCCGTAAAATTTACGAAGGGATGATTTCAACTTCACCATTTGGAACTCTTGGTTTAATAGCTTCCTTGTGAGCAGTAACCCTCTATCAAGAAAATCATGATAGGAAATGCAAGCACGGGAATATCGTATCAATTGGGAGATATATACCCCGTATGCAGGTGTTGCTGGAATGTTGCTACTTAGAAATGGAAAGTTCACAATTGGAAAGCTGAAATCATCTCTTTTGTCGTAAAGTTTTGTTTTCAACCGACCCTCATTGTCAATTTCTAGATGTAAGTCAAGATATGAAGCCGACTTAACTGTATCTGTAGTATCCTTTATCTCCAATTCGATGGGATAGATGCGTTCCACATAGTCACCAAACCCTGTGATTATGACCCGTGTATATAGCAAAATCCGAAATACACCGTTTGGTTGTGCGCCTGTCAGATGCGGAACGAACAGATAAGGTAATAGGTACCAGGTGAATATACTATTGGTGTCGGTATCGGATTCGACCCGAAACTTGTTAATTATGTGGAAAACAAAAGGGTCTGGAGTGGTGTAATTTTTAATCTACACCATTGTCCTATATTAGCTATATATAAAGTTGAATTCTTTAATTTGTTGTTTTTACCCGATGACGGCTGACAAATTTGACCTCGTTATTTTAGTATTATAGAAGTGTAAAAAACACAAAAAAGAAATTCTTAATAAATCAACTTTTTAAACGTACAGTAGATTAATTTAAGTGTAGTATTCATTTATAATTTGATAAGTGAAAGACGATTTTTCTACTTTTTCCCTTTAGATTTAAACATAAAAGTCGACAACAAAAAAGCATCTAACTCATAAAGCTGCAAATAAAATAACTGAACGTCAACTCACCTTTGGTAACCATTCTGCTCTCGTTGTATTGAAATAAGTATAGATTTTGTCTCAATTTAAGCTTGAATTATTTTTTTTAGATTGTGTTGAAAGGTTGATCTTGATTCGTTTATTCATTTATTGTGCAGTACTCTTCCACATAGAATTAACTGTTTCAAACAGTTTATGACTTATATCATTAAATGTAATATCATACATGTATAAGCATTTGTAACGGTGCATTTAGTTCTGTGATGCAATTTCAATGATTGTATAACTTTTAAAACTTGAAAACTCTACAGAGCAGACAATTTTTAATTTAAAACATATTTCAAACAATTTTTATCAAGTTATGCAGTGTATATGTGCACTTAATTTCAACTTCAAAAAAGTACTAAAGTAAGAAATTCTTCTTCAGTTCTTGTGTCCTTGTCAACTCAACAAAAAATAAGGTGAATAAGTTATAACGTCAAAAAACCAAATACCACCGAGTACCCACATTGCACCTTTCTAACAAAAATACAAAATGTAGCAGTTGAAATCTTACAAGTTTTTCTCTGAGGCTAAACAGTGTTTATCCTGCAATTGGGTGTCTTATTATGTATTTATATACATTTATCGCTATTTTGTGCACTTTTTCTTTGATCTTTTTTTTGTGATAATTTTTCATATCATGCTACTCGCTTGAGATGGAAAATTATCGCTAAAAACTAAGTAGACACGTGGCGTTGCTAATGAAATTGACATGAAATTGACAACGTCGTCATAGGTAAAATAGCGAAAAACTATTAATACAGCCCTACAGTTACAATACTATACATATATCGAATTAAAGCTCCGCCCACTGCTGGACTACGTTTGTGTATTGCTGTTGACAAGTGTTGTATGAACCTGCGTGACTTCAGAATGTATATTGCAGTCGCATTCCAATGACGTATTGCTTGACCTTATGCGAACTATTCTGATTTTTTTCAAGCATTTCTAGAGCAATAAGAATTAACCCCATCTTCTGCTAATAGACAAACATGACAAGCAGGTTTAACTCCATTTTCTACGGCACCAATCATCGAGTACAAAACTTGAATATGTTACATGTGTTACACAAAATCAACAATGAAATAGGGGATGTCAATTTCAGAATGTTGAGTGAATGTTAAGTTCAGTTCAAAATTCTGAAGCGTAGAACAACTCATAGTCCTCATACACTTTTGTTTCAAATCGGAATTGTTTTGTTATTTATTGTTACAGTTGAAATTAGGTGTTATGATAGCATAGATAATTATTGAGCGATGTTTTATTGTTGACCATTCAAAATTCGTTTTGCGAAATAGTTTTCAACTGAGTGTGATTTTAATGTTACTTCGCGGGCCTCAAGGAATTTTAAATCGAAACTAAATGCAATTAGTGTGATTTTTTCTGTCTCTCAAAGCACAAAAAAATACAGAATTATTTGCAGGATAAAGACATTGAACAGTTATTGTCTATGTACTTCAATGATTTGACATTATACACGTCTTTCAACATAGGTTAATAAATTTAAATTTACACAAAATGTTCACAATGTATATCAACAGATGAAGCGATCACAGGAAAAAATCAAATCTGCAAAAACTTCACCTTGCCACGATTACAAAATGTCATCTTTAAAAATGCGTAAATAAATATACAATATAAGGTCAATGTCAAAAAAAAATAAACTTTTTTTCATTAGACTGAGAAACCGGCGGAGGACATTTTAGCGTATTGATAGGACATCATGAACCCTTCTACCGAGCCCTTCCCGAGTTTTGTGCCGAATACAAAATTATGTTTTTATGTATTTAGCCGGGGTCAGCTAAAGCCCGCTTCTCATTGACCAATTGGTAGCCTTTGGCTGTTTTCTACTCTTTGGTCAGTTTGTTGTTTCTTTGACACATTCCCCATTTCTATTCTAAATTTTAAACATTTATACGAGTATATATGTAACGATAAAACATTATTCTGTTAAATCGAGACACTGCAAAGTCACTAGATTTGGAATTACCATTTTTTTTGTCTAAACTTGTATGAATTTTGTCTCAACATTCTGTTATAAGTATTAATTAAGTCTGACTGGTAAAACGTAGACTTGTTCTCTTGATTTAATGATTTGTTGATTTGTTTTTAACGCCACTTTTAGCAATTATGTGGTATCTCGAATAGAAGTGGTCAGTTTTTAATAGAGGAGGAAGCCGGCCATGATATCCGGTTGAACCACCGAGCATTGACAATCCCTAGTACCAAGCGCACCTGCCATGCGCAGGATTCGAACTCACAAACCCAAGTTTTACACAGTAGTGATTCAGTTGTTCAACTAATTACTAGACAATTTGGCTACTGATGCCCCTTTTTGTCTATTATTTTTTTGAAGACTTAGGCATATAATATATTTGACAGTTTCTGACACATTTATGTAATCAAAAGCATTGTAAATCTATGACGTAAGGAAAACAGAACTTTGTATGTTAAAATTTGGCAAAAGTACGTTTATTATTTCTAATTATATAGAAAACGGTTGGATTTTTTAAATTTTACAACCGAATATTGTGGTATATCTAATATTCCTGTTTGACTTTAAACGAAATGTTAAGACCAGCTCAAAAGTTTACAATCATATAAACGAATTACAACCTTATTATTCAATCTTTAAAGATTGAATGTTGATAATGTCTTTGAAATTTCGGACGATTTTTCTTTACCTTTTATGTTCTTCTGTTTTGTCCATTCATTGTTGTTTATATGATGTCTATGCTACTGTCATACGTGTGAAAGGTTTTAGTCAGGTATGAAATGTACTTTATTTCTACATAAAAGAATACATCAGGAAACTAGAATATACAGTGAAACCTGGCCCAACCGAATCCTACATAAACCGAAAACCTGTATAAACCAAACATGTTTTTCAGCACCATCATATCAAATTGTATTCAAATATGCACCTGATAAAAGCGAACATCGACCAAAATCGAACAAAATCTAAGTTCAGAAGAGGTTCGGTTTAGCCAGGTTTCATTGTAGTTGTTTTCCATTCGTTTAATGTGTTTGAGTTGATTTTTTCCATCTCCATCAAGACTTTCCGTTTTGAATTATCCTCGTAAATCGGTATTTTTGTTATTTTGATACTTTTAAACTATTATTTTATCTTCATATAGGAGATTAAGAACAATGAAAATAAAACTATTTCAGAATTGAAAGCCTAGAAGAATTTCTTAAAAAAGTATGATGAATAAGATACTTGAAAACAGATGTACAATAACCCTTACAAATCGTTAATATAAAAAAAAGAAGATGTGGTATTACAGCCAAAAAGACATCTCTTCACTATAGAGACCAATTGACATACAAATTAACGACTAACGGTCAACGTATGGTCTTCAGCAATAAGCAAAAACCCATACCGCAGAGTCAGCTATAAAAGGCCCCTAAAATGTAACACATTTCAAACGAGAGAAAACTAACGGCCTAGTTTATGTACGAAACAAGCCCCCCCCCCCCAAAAAAAAAAAAAAGAAAACATGTGCTCCAATAGGTCGTTGTTAATAACGAATTGCTATTGGAAAAGAGTATTTTACTTCACGGTGTAAATCAAAATAGCATCTTAAAATTGCAAATTAATTCGAAATTATTCAGAAGATATTACTAGTATTAAGTATTGATTTCGCCTACTTAACTTGATTTACTCTTGCTGCTATATAATCAATCATGTTTCAAAGTTCGTATGCAGCCTTTAAATCTGGTGAAATAAAACGAACATGTGTGCCTGCATTGTCTAACTAGACACAGACGCTTTCATCGCGGCATGTCAAAGAAATAACATTGGTACATTTAGGAGTATGTAAAAATAGTGATCCGGCGAAAAAATGTGTTACGATATTTGTAATAAAAACTAATCTGATAATGAAAATATTAATATTGCTTACTTACCTACTAGAAAACGTCTTTTTAAATTATTTTTTGACACTATGTTTAAAATATCGCTACATGTAATAAGTATAATATATCTGTCTTCAATATATATAGTATAGCTGACACTTAACCTTTCCAAATGTACAACGCCATAAAACTTAAGATTTCAACTGCAAAATTTCTTTACAACTATAATCGTTGCTTTCAGCGGATCGTAGGTTTAGTTTATTTACATGTACAATTAAAAGTTAAAAAAATACGTTCATTCGTACGTTTCAAATTTCTTTTCATTGGTCGAGTCGGGTCAATTTTTTTAAATAACCAAAAGTTTACAATCATATAAACGAATTACAACCTTAAAGATTGAATGTTGATATTGTCTTTGAAATTTCTGACGATTTTTCTTCCTGTTTTTTTTTTAATTGCACCTTTTGACATGTTTGAATATCATGTATTGATCTTGCGTGAACCTTTTCCTGTATAACGTATTTTTAGATCTATCACACATGAAGTTAGACTATTTTATTGTCGGATTAAAATCTTTTTATTTTCTTTTAAAAACAATATTAACTTTATGTTTAATTCAGACAAGAAAAAAAGTTGAAGCGAAAATTAAATCCTATCATTATCATAAGTTATACATAACTTCATAGTTTTTTAGACTGCGTATTGTTTTTCTTTTGTCGGTTTAATTTTTGTTCATAGTGTTGTTGAACGTTTAGCAACACGACTTTGAAGAGTCGATATTTTATATGGAACATGTTGCAATGCTAATATACCCTCATTTACCAGTTATTCAAAATTTCCCCGTCGTTTATTCTAGAAGTCATCTTTTACATGACCTACCTATTATATGTATAATTGTTATTATTTTTCCCTCGTCCTGTACATGTATGAGATATTTCATAGGGACGCAAAGTAACCGATAATCAATTAATCATAACACTAAATGAATACATATAATATATATATTAAAAATAGTAAGAATGTATGCTCAGATTTATGACATGAAAACGTTATCTTAGTAAATATCGACAATTTTTACTTTACTTAAAAGTCCTAATGACTTACATTTTTCGCTATATAAAAATACATGGCGCGGACGAAAAAATTACATACAACCTCTGAAAGCAAAATGCAGAAAGGCAGAAAACTAAATTATTCATGAATAAAAAAGCAGGTGGGGAAAGAGTTCATTTTTCTCCCAAGTTATATAAAAAAAAAAAGCTGTCAGGTTAAAAAAAAATACCACATAATGGCATCTCTGTTTCAAACAATCTTGAGTGTAAAAAACTAAAAGAAATAAATTAACTTTTTAAACGTACAGTAGATAGTGTTCATCTAAAAATATGATAAGGGAAAGATGAATTTCCAACTAAATTATTTTCTCTTTTTTCTTATTTGAAAACAAACTCATAATGATGTAAAATAAAACAATTTACGTTAACTCACCTTTTAGCTTCCACACTGCTCTTGCTTATGAATGACAACAGTTACTACCCGTAAGAGCAGAAAGCGATATGTGTATTCAAGGATGCCCAAATAGTTCCACATTCGAGCTAGTTTAAATTAACCTTCATGCCTTCAAATTATAACGTACTGACTAATTCTATAGAGGTGTTTGAACAGGAAGACTAACAACTGCCGACACTATATGGACAATTAAAAGTGGTCATTTAAGTAATATTTGAGTGTTAGCATCGGCCTGGTTTAAAAAAAAATAATCCTCACTGCCGTGAAGGAAAATAAATATCTATTTATTTAATTTGACATTTAAGGTGAAAAATGGACATTTCGTATTTAGCTCACCTGGCCAAAGGAGCTGATGTAAGTTGCTGTCATCACTTAGTGTCCGTCGTTTGCTATCTATATACGTTTTTACAAAAATCTTCTCCTCTGAATAACTACGCCAAATCTAACCAAATAGTTATCAAAGGTACCAGGATTATGATTTAATACGCCAGACGCGCGTTTCGTCTACATACGACTCATCAGTGACGCTCATATCAAAATATTTATAAAGCCAAACAAGTACGAAGTTGAAGAGCATTTAGGATCCAAAATTTCAAAAAGTTGTGCCAAATACGGCTAAGGTAATATATTCCTGCTTAGCCACAATCATCATTAGAATACATAGTAAAAACAAATTGCGATCCGATCTGCATACCAACATGAACGCCGAATGTCAATTATGTCATAATTGTCTTGTGTCTTCAGACCCATTATAGTATTTTAGATTGAGAAAATTGAACGGGGATAGAATCTTCAGAATGTCAGAATATATCAACATCCATTTTCGACCTAAACTGTCATAAGTTATGGCTTTATAGTTATGATTTTATTTATCATTTTTTTTTTTTTTTTTTTTTTTGATTTTTTTTTTGGGGTTGTTAGAAAGCTGATATTTTTTAATTGAAATAACCATCGACAATAAATGTTGTAAGAATAAGTCGAACATGCCTCTTTATAGACGCAATTACCCTTAAATATTGATTTAACAGGTCATCTATAAGCAATTTAGAAGTCATTGGAAGGGTCAATCATTGCGCAACGAGGTAACATATATATGTAGTTAATTACCTCTAAGTAATTTGGTCTCTAAAAGAGAGTTGCCATGTACATCCAATGGTTGACAAACATATAATTCAGATTGGAGAAAATCCCGCATCCGGGCATGTCTTCAACTGGCCCCTAACAATAATGTTCACTAGTTCAGCAAAATGGACGCCACACTGAACTTCAAAAACATATAAATGAACCAAAATTTTGAAGGAAAAAAACAGACAAAACTAACATATATATAGGTTAGAGGTTCCTGACTTGGGACAGACACAACAATACAATGTCTTGTTTTATACATCATAAACATATTTGAAAATATTGGCTTTTTAAAAACAACTATACACCAGTACATATATACTTTCTATGCAATCAATCATTCAACAGTTATTTAGAACGTATTAACGACAAGAATAAACTTCCTTAATGAATTCGTAGAACTATAATTGTGTAACAATAGTATGAGGATTTTATTAATAATTCAAAATGTTTCTTGTTTTCATTATAAATCATTTTGACTATAAAAGATTTAAAAGAAAATATTTGAAATAAGATTGTAGTGTCAATAACTCATATAATCTCTTTTTAAACGTAATAATATTAAGCTCATAATTACAAGCGGGTATGCTTTTCAAATTTAAATATATGACCTTGAATGGATATGTTTTTCATATATGCATAACAAAGCATAGATTTTTATTGCATTTGCATTTTAAATGCAAACATGTTTTTATAATCATTCAATACACGAGGGGATTGTTCGTCACACGTGTTAATTTTATATGTCTATTAAATGTTATATATGAAATAGATGTGGTATGATTTCCAATGAGACAACTGTCCACAAGAGACCAAAATGACACAGACATTAACAACTATAGGTCACCGTACGGCCTTCAACAATGAGCAAAGTATGTTCCTCACACGTATTTACCCCCTGTATTGTACATTTAGTCATTTTGATTGACATTAAATACTCGCCTTTTTATAACAATCACTATTAATTTTTTTTTCTTCATCTCAATTGAGATATTATGATAAATTTCTTTCTAATGTACTACAGACAAAACGTTTCTTCTTCAAATTTTCAGTTTTCCGTTAAGAATTACCTACTATAAATTTATCTTACTTCATTTAGATTTTTCTCTCCGGAATTATATGATGATGATCTTGATAGAAGGCTGTTTAACGTCCAGTGTCAAATTAATGCATATTCATGACGAGAACATGTTTATGTGATATGAATATCAACCTTACGTTGCACTAGATCGACATGCTAGTTCATAAGGTAACAGACCACAGGTAGACATGTACCCCTGCCTGGACACATCTTTCTGACTCCGAGCCGACCAGTCTTTGCTCTTGTACTATTTAATGTCGCATACTTAGCAGAGAAGCAGCAAATACCTATTTCAAAAACTAAGTTTGACCTGACCGGGGTTCGAAACCGAAGACATCCTGCATATCTAGGCGAACACGACCCTATGAGACAACCGAGGTTGCCAATGGATATTAAAATTGAAGTCGCTTTATCGACAAATTAAATTATCTTACTTCGTCTTGACATTGTGTGTGATATACAACTGCTAGAAAGACACCAAAACGAAGTACTACATTTTATAGGTAGCCTTTGATACTGGTTCAACCTCATTTTCACGTCAGTCAGTAAGTTTAAAAGATTTTAAAATTCTTAAATATAACTAGACAAAAAAGGATTAGCTTTAGTTCGTTATAAAAAGCATCGTTCTATATGGTAGATACATTTCTATAAGACATGAGACATAAGCCACTACGATTGGGTCAAGTAGGGTTACCCGAGTCGCTTATCACTAACTAAAACATTACACATCACGTTTTGGTAATAATGATTTCAGGCTAACCTTGATGCAGTCGACTGTGGTAAACTTTAAAATAAAGATTCAAATCGATTAAGAGTTTGACATTAAACAGACACTTGCCAATATTTGAAATTGTGAGTTGCCCTTTGTTATATTTGTCGTTAGGTTGCTTTTTCAATAACAAATACTGGCAACATCTCTTTTTATAAATACAATTTGAGTTCCGACTGGTGTACTTCAAAATGGATCATGAAAGTAAAAATCTTGAGCTGAAGGGTTTGTCTTTCTTTCAAGAATATTGGAAGATTGATAGACAAGAGATGTGTCAACTATTGACCCCCTTTATATCGATTTCAAATGGTTTACAGACTCATAAAGCAAAAAATTATTCTATCAAAAAAGTCTCTTAAACTCCGGTGAGCACAAAAAAAAAATCCAAAGTAAATCTGAATTAATTCAATTTTCATTACACAATAAAAGGTAAAAATATCTTCGTTTTATAAAGAAGACATCCCTAGCACTTACAAGACATTAATGTTTTTTCATATTTCGTTACGATGAAGTTTGCACACACAATTGTTTACCGATCAACTATATCGTAATAAAACAACCTGATGGTATTTTGTGCATTTCGTAATGGATTATGAAATTATATCGCGTGTGTTTTAATACCTTTCTATCAAAATTTCATAATATTCAATTGGACTATTATAAAGGATAGAATGCTTCTTTTTTATTATTTTATTGGTATGCAAAAGCGTTGACCGAATCACATTTCTGTATCTAGCACTTCGCTTTATTAAAAATGTGCGCATGGTCAACGCCTTTACAACCATATAATATTATAAAAAGAAGCCTTCAATTATTATGACTATATTTTTATGCTACAGCTATGAAATTAAGAACATTTGAAGCTTTTCTTTTGTTTTTCAATGCATCATCCTTTACAGGCGCATTCAAAGCTGTTTTAATTTATTTTCAAATAACCTATGGTAATAGCGTCCCTCCGATTATTGTCAGCCGATCAAAATGACTGATGTCATGAGAAATATATGCAATATAATTATATGATAATCAAATATTACAAAACGTTCATGCTTAATAGGTAGGTACACATACCGCATCCGTCCTAATTTGCGAGGGTGTTTTCGGAAAAAATGATAAAAAACATCATATAAAAATGTATATAAAAAATTATTAAAAGTTCAAAAGAAGCAATGACAATGCATGGTATCGTTGTAAACAGTAAAATCACAAAAATGCTTAACTCCGAGGAACATTAAAAATGAGAAAACCCTTATCAAATAGGAAAATCAAAAGCTGAAACACATCAAACGAATAGATAACAACTGTTTTCATATCGCGTGAATATTTTGTTTAGACGCAATCTAATTAACCACCGACATATAGCACAAAACTAAGGACACAGACAAGCACCAACTAAGGGTCAAATTGACGGGCGAATGGATATGGATTTAAAATAGGTTGACATTTTAACTTGCAAGATAATAATAAATCTGCGATGATTTTGAGCTTATTTTAACAAATTATATCTACTTGACTGTTTAAAACGAAATTTTATTTTGAAATTCCGCTTTTATAAAAAAAAATTATAAATGTACGAAACAAACAAATCATAATTTGATTTTCTTTTTCAATCATGCAGTCCGATATGCGGTTTAAATAGAACAAAATAATTCGACCTCTTGTGTTTAGAAGGTAGAAAAGTGTAATGAACTTTGTATACGGTTGTCAAGATGTCACAAAAGTTACTTTCCGTAAAGTCATTAAAAATATTTGAATTCAGGTTGTTTTATTTTCACATTGTACAATTGTTCACAATGCAACCTGCAAACAATCGTTTTTGAAACGACCATAAGTCAAGCTGTTGCGTCATTTAGGAGGTCTCCTTATAAACTGCTACTTTTTTTTGCCCGACATAGAAAAAAATCTGGGAAAAATTACAAAAATCGAGAAATGAATTGTCAATCGTTTAAGACCATTCTCAAATTGGCACACCTAAACTTGACATTTAGACGCAACTTCAAAGTTGGATGTTATTACAAGTATACTATGAACCGTTCAATAACAATAGTAAAAAAAATCCAATATAAAAACGTTTAATATTAGTGATATGCACCTCCGAAGTCTTATATAATAGCACTAGGGTAAATAGAATAATTGACATTCAGTTAATTGAGTGTGAGAGGCTACTTTAATCCACTTTATGAGTGTGTATTATAAAATGTTACATTGTAACAAACCTATCAAACACACCGTGAAAAATAACATTATCTCCCCTGGAAATGCTTAACAACACGACACAAAAAACTGCTACCTTTTTTTGCCCTATATCACATAATCATGAAAACACATTACATAGATAGGGAATACTGTGCTTGTCTACACGTTTGAATGTGTAGGTGGCACACCCAAAACGATCATCTCTAGATTTTTTTTTTGAAATTCGTCCCGGCCTTTCCGGGTTCACATAACAACACGTTTCTTTCCTTCCCAGCTATTCCTGATTATGAATTAATCTAAAACATGCATTTATCCCAATGCAACAACTATTAAACAACTCACCTATACCAATGGTGATCGTCTAATTCCTAGCTGATTCCTTTAAGCGTGTCTTTCTTGACGACATCCATCGTTGTAGCGTCTACCATTGGAGGTAGCGAAATTACATGATTTGACAGGAGAGCGAAATAAACAAGGGGAGCAATTTTATCGAACCACATTCCGGACTGCATGTGTATAACGTATTTTAATAGTATTGCCTAATGGTATTAAAAGTTGAAATTCAAAATAAACATATGGAAACTATTAAAGGGTATGGACCGTTTTTACGCTGAATTAAATTTCTTTTTGTTCCGTGTTGAAGGTCTCACTGTCATTTGAGACTTAAAACATTTTATTCGTGTTGTTTGCTGTGCCTGTAAATATTTTGTGTCATGGATGGATATTTTGTTTTACATTTTACTGAAATTGAACACATTTAGTTCATAAAGTTAGACACACAAAAAATGGCAAACAAAATTATATTTAAACGTAGACCTTTCTACGACAGAAAGCAAAAGATTAAAACTTTTAAAATATAATTCAAAAAATTCAGGTGCATTTATTAGAATATAACTCAAGATATAACACAATCTACTTTCATTCCAAATGTATTTGTTTAATGCGACAGTGACATACTTTTGCATGGAACGGTTAGTGGAGATTTCCCTGGTAAATGGGAAATAACCTATACGAAAAAATCCTCTTTTTGTGTATAGATCGATACTTCTGTCAAGTGCAACTTTTATTTTCATTAAATTAGGCCTAGAAAAACTCACCAAGTAGACATAAATACATCTTTTTTGAAATATCAATAAATTTCGTTGAGCACCAAAAAAAATCCAATTCTGAATTAATTCGATTTTTCATTGAATCAAAAAAAAAAAAAAAAGTTCTTAATTTTCAGAGACGCTCTTTTGTCGCTAGTTCATTTATATTATTTATGTTATTTCATATTTGTAAACAGTGAAGTTTGCACAAAGTTGTAAATTAAGCTACTATGTCGTTGTTGTAAAACAAGAGTTCATTGGAACTGTGCATCATATCAGACGTAGAAAAGCATGCTCACCTTAGCCGTTCATTTTCCAGATTAAAGAACAAAGAGGTTGAATTTTACAACTAAGTGGTATCTTACGGGAAGACTTCTGTAGCCACTGATACTTCTGCCAAGTACAACTTATGTTCGAGTTTTTACGCTTCTTTGAAAGACTTTTACACATGTAAAAACATCTCTTAAAGAAACAATCGTGTTTTTTTTTCTTTCTTTTAAAAATAGAGATACGCTAGAATATACTTTTTTAAGTAGTATCTTACGGAGAGATTCCATGGTCATTCGCAAAACTGAAAGGAGAATTGAAATATGTATCAGAAACACGAATTCAACCAAAATATGGTATGTAGAATATAACCATACCATGCGTAATTATATATATAATTATTATTATGCAGTTAATACTTGTTCGTCGAACTAGTTATTAAATATACTGGACCCTGTAACTAGAATAAAATAAACTGGTCCCTGAACTAATATTTTTAGTTACATTGTGTGTTAGTGACCTAATACGATATATTAGGTCACTAGCACACCATGTAACGAATTTATCTTACCGACTCTCTTCACATTTGGTATTTTGACTAGTGGCC
This sequence comes from Mytilus edulis, assembly GCA_019925275.1. Lineage (NCBI taxonomy): Eukaryota > Metazoa > Mollusca > Bivalvia > Mytilida > Mytilidae > Mytilus > Mytilus edulis. The sequence continues at coordinate 58,456,142 of CM034355.1, forward strand.
TATCAAAGTGATGAAGTCTTCAATACTTATTATTAAGATCCTACTTCCATTTGTCTATACAGAAAATATATGCCAACAATAACAGCTTTTTAGCTTAATTTTTTTTTATGAATTTGTTTCAAAAGAGGGACAAAAGATACCAGAGGGACAGTCAAGCTCATAAATCGAAAATAAACTGACAACGCCATGGCATCGTTCATTACACTAGAACATACCCGTGATATCGCGGGTCTGTGGCTGAATTAAAGAATATAACTATGCGTAAGCCTTATTGTAGTATTGGTATTGTCATCTGATAAAGTCATGCCGATTATAAGATGCACAGTTTTTTTGCTCTCAACATCTTTATGTTTGAACCCGTCGACCTGGAACTTATCAATTATTGGTATTATTAATTTTATTTGGAAAACAAATATCCCTGGAAAGGACTATTTTTTAATCAACAGCATTGTCCTTAATGAGTTATAATTAAAGTTGAATTTTTTGATTCGCTGTTTTACGTCATTCCGGCTAACAAATTGAAAACTGTACATGCTGTACGCCTTATTTTAAGTCCAGAATTATATTATTCGTATTGTCATCTTAGAAAGTCATACTGATTAAAATACTACAATCGGGAACAATGTGACAATGATTGAATATAGTAGTGTCAACCCTGTGATTACGACCCGTGTATATAGCAAAATCCTAAATACAACGTTTGGTGGTGCGCCTGTCAGATGCGGAACGTACAGATAAGGTAATAGGTAACAGGTGAATATACTATTGGTATCGGTATCGGATTCGACCCGGAACTTCTTAATTATTGGCAATAATAATTATGTTGGAAACAAAGGGGTCTGGAGTGGTGTAATTTTTAATCAACAGCATTGTACTATATTAGTTATATATAAAGTTGAATTCTTTGATTCATCGTTTTTACGTGATGACGGCTGATAAATTGGACCTCGTAATATTAGTATTATAGATGTATCAATTTCTGCGTCTGTTGAATCCTTTCAGGATCTATTGTTTTGTTTTGAAACGGAAGTAACTCTGTTATGCCAACAATTACAACTTGTTAGCTTTATGTTTTATGAACTTGTTTTAACCTTTCATCATCGATTTCTTCATCTGTTGAATCCTTTCAGATTTTTCCTCAACACCGTGTTGTTTTTATAAAGGGTTGAGGCATCTGTTTTGTTTTAAAAAGGAAGTAACTCCTTACTAACACCATATGTTAACTAACCATGTATGGTGACTAACCCTGTATATTTAAGGACACCCTATATCAAATATACATAGTCACCACGTGTAGTCCTTTAACCAATCATATCTCTATAAATCTATAGAAGGTAAGATAAATGTCATTATACGCTTTTACAACTGGTCACATAAAAAAAAAACTTACATTTAAAAAAGAATAAACGCCAGCAGTTAACAAAAAGGACGAGCAAAGACATATAGTGTCAATAAATTTCGTTGAGCACCAAAAAAAATCCAATTCTGAATTAATTCGATTTTTCATTGAATCAAAAAAAAAAAAAAAAAGTTCTTAATTTTCAGAGACGCTCTTTTGTCGCTAGTTCATTTATATTATTTATGTTATTTCATATTTGTAAACAGTGAAATTTGCACAAAGTTGTAAATTAAGCTACTTTGTCGTTGTTGTAAAACAAGAGTTCATTGGAACTGTGCATCATATCAGACGTAGAAAAGCATGCTCACCTTAGCCGTTCATTTTCCAGATTAAAGAACAAAGAGGTTGAATTTTACAACTAAGTAGTATCTTACGGGAAGACTTCTGTAGCCACTGATACTTCTGCCAAGTACAACTTATGTTCGAGTTTTTACGCTTCTTTGAAAGACTTTTACACATGTAAAATCATCTCTTAAAGAAACAATCGTGTTTTTTTTTTCTTTCTTTTAAAAATAGAGATACGCTAGAATATACTTTTTTAAGTAGTATCTTACGGAGAGATTCCATGGTCATTCGCAAAACTGAAAGGAGAATTGAAATATGTATCAGAAACACGAATTCAACCAAAATATGGTATGTAGAATATAACCATACCATGCGTAATTATATATATAATTATTATTATGCAGTTAATACTTGTTCGTCGAACTAGTTATTAAATATACTGGACCCTGTAACTAGAATAAAATAAACTGGTCCCTGAACTAATATTTTTAGTTACATTGTGTGTTAGTGACCTAATACGATATATTAGGTCACTAGCACACCATGTAACGAATTTATCTTACCGACTCTCTTCACATTTGGTATTTTGACTAGTGGCCTATCAAAGTGATGAAGTCTTCAATACTTATTATTAAGATCCTACTTCCATTTGTCTATACAGAAAATATATGCCAACAATAACAGCTTTTTAGCTTAATTTTTTTTTATGAATTTGTTTCAAAAGATGGACAAAAGATACCAGAGGGACAGTCAAGCTCATAAATCGAAAATAAACTGACAACGCCATGGCATCGTTCATTACACTAGAACATACCCGTGATATCGCGGGTCTGTGGCTGAATTAAAGAATATAACTATGCGTAAGCCTTATTGTAGTATTGGTATTGTCATCTGATAAAGTCATGCCGATTATAAGATGCACAGTTTTTTTTGCTTTCAACATCTTTATGTTTGAACCCGTCGACCTGGAACTTATCAATTATTGGTATTATTAATTTTATTTGGAAAACAAATATCCCTGGAAAGGACTATTTTTTAATCAACAGCATTGTCCTTAATGAGTTATAATTAAAGTTGAATTTTTTGATTCGCTGTTTTACGTCATTCCGGCTAACAAATTGAAAACTGTACATGCTGTACGCCTTATTTTAAGTCCAGAATTATATTATTCGTATTGTCATCTTAGAAAGTCATACTGATTAAAATACTACAATCGGGAACAATGTGACAATGATTGAATATAGTAGTGTCAACCCTGTGATTACGACCCGTGTATATAGCAAAATCCTAAATACAACGTTTGGTGGTGCGCCTGTCAGATGCGGAACGTACAGATAAGGTAATAGGTAACAGGTGAATATACTATTGGTATCGGTATCGGATTCGACCCGGAACTTCTTAATTATTGGCAATAATAATTATGTTGGAAACAAAGGGGTCTGGAGTGGTGTAATTTTTAATCAACAGCATTGTACTATATTAGTTATATATAAAGTTGAATTCTTTGATTCATCGTTTTTACGTGATGACGGCTGATAAATTGGACCTCGTAATATAAGTATTATAGATGTATCAATTTCTGCGTCTGTTGAATCCTTTCAGGATCTATTGTTTTGTTTTGAAACGGAAGTAACTCTGTTATGCCAACAATTACAACTTGTTAGCTTTATGTTTTATGACCTTGTTTTAACCTTTCATCATCGATTTCTTCATCTGTTGAATCCTTTCAGATTTTTCCTCAACACCGTGTTGTTTTTATAAAGGGTTGAGGCATCTGTTTTGTTTTAAAAAGGAAGTAACTCCTTACTAACACCATATGTTAACTAACCATGTATGGTGACTAACCCTGTATATTTAAGGACACCCTATATCAAATATACATAGTCACCACGTGTAGTCCTTTAACCAATCATATCTCTATAAATCTATAGAAGGTAAGATAAATGTCATTATACGCTTTTACAACTGGTCACCTAAAAAAAAACCTTACATTTAAAAAAGAATAAACGCCAGCAGTTAACAAAAAGGACGAGCAAAGACATATAGTGTCAAAATTACGGACTTCAACAACAGAAAGTGTATACCATATACCAACCTCTGAATCGTTCATAGTCTAGACACGTGAATAAAAATCTTGAAGTAAAATATAGCCGATTAATGATAACTTATAAAGATACAAATGAAACTGAAATACTGCATTTATATTGAATATTGTAGAAGAGGTATTGATAATGCCCGCGTCACACTGTCTCGATTTTTATATACGATGGACACCCGAATGCGAAAATTGTAAGTTCGTACAAAGTTGGTCCCTATCTCGTTAAAATACCAAAAAGTGACCGAAGCAAGTACGATGAATAACGAAGTCTATACGATGGTGCCGAAATTATATACGATAGCAAAAGATGGACATACGAAGGTTAACCGAAGACGGGTATTTAAGCTTCATATCTCAGCCGAAGCCTACACGATGGATCACGAAGGCTACACGATGGATTACGAAGGCTACACGATGGATTACGATGATGGCGCGATGGCCATACAATGTCTAAAAGATACGAACAGAATTTCCACAACATATCGTTTCTGTACAAGTCTGCCATGCATGGCTTGAAATCGATCTTTTTGTCTTATTTTTATAAAACTTAGTTTATTATCCCTCGCCTACTACATGTAAGTTGCGTGTAGATAAAATTGTTATGGACACTCAAGAACCAAAATGCTCAAAACTTGGTATGGTGTTACTCGTTAAGAATATCTTAAGCGCTATTGACTTTAAAGTTCAAAGGTCAAGGTCACAGTGGCAGTTGTAATACAAGGCAATATCACCCTTGTGGACACTCTAAAACCAATATGCTTCAAAAGATTTAAACCACATTCGGTATATTGTTCCTCCTTGTAATGATCTGACATTTTTTACGTTCAAGGCCAAAGGTCAAGGTCATGCAGATGGACTTGTTTTTTCTCCTTGAAATAGCATAATACACAGGAAATTGGTTGCTCATTTTTTTACCTGCTGGTTCTAAAGACAATATTAAAGGTATTTCCAGTTACTGAATGTTTTGGTTGATTTCTAAAAAAATAGTTTATGTATCAAATATGCATAGTCAGTTTACCATTTTCTGCATGTGTCATATACAAATATAGTGTCCATATTTGTCCCCAATATGTTACATACGAGGGGATGCCACGCTCGGCATTGCCTTGTTTGAACTGTAAAATGTGTGCACTAGTCTGAATAATCACCCATAAGTATGCCCATGTTTACTGATCTATCTTAAAGGTAAGGTAATGGGTTCGTTGATCCCTTTTATTCAAAAAGAGCTCTTTCCAGGAGAATATCATAATAATATAGACAAAAGGGGGATGTGGGGAAAGCAACAAATGCGGCAAAATATGACATATAGAAAACAAAATGGTTATGGAGTAAACATTCGTGTGACAACAACTCAGACGATACATAAAAAATCAGAATAATGAAAAGTTGGTTTCCCTATATACGTGTACCTGCAGTGTTGGTGTACGAGGCGCGTTTATGATTTTCATTATGTTACTTGATATGAAAAATTGACAAAAAATTATATTTTACTTGTAAAAGTAAATCCTGAGTCTGTAATAGCTGCTCTTCTTGTTCCATTTGAATTAATAGAAACAACGCTGTCGCCTTTCGTGTTCTCATAGAATCATATGATATGAGCTCCATGTTTTATGAACGTCTTTCTTAACTGTCGTATTAGACTGACCAGTGCATATCGCGCATGGCACTTTAAATGTATTTTAGCGCGAAAATTAACTTACATTTAGCTGGATTTATTGCCGTCGTAGTTCCATCTTGTCGCCTTCGTACTTTTATTCGATGGCAACACGACGGGATTACGAGGTCTTCACGAAGTCGTGTTGCCATCGTAAGACCTTCGGGTATCTTCGTGATTCATTCGTGTAGACATCGTAATGTCAAAACTGCCCGATGGAAACGATGGAAACACGAATGCAATACGATGTACAAAGATGCATTCCCGGCGACATTACGATGGTGAGGATGGTGATACGAACTCAATACGAACCCTTAACATCGGACGCACCTTCGGGGATTTTTTAACATGTTAAAAAATTTAGAACCCTTCCCGAAGTTGTCCCCGAAGGCTAGAAAAAGTGGCCGATGGTTCTACGATGATTAAAGATGGCACTACGAATAGCCCGATCTGGATACGATCAGTCCCGATTTTGAAAATTTCCATTATCGTGTTGCCATCGGCGTAAAAATCGGGACAGTGTGACGCGGGCATAAAGATTTAAAAAGATTGAACAAGACTTAACCCGGATAATTTCAGAAAAAAACCCAACTCCATTTGGAATTTAACAATCTGTTAAAAATTTGGCATTACTTTGATGAGTGTAACTTTGAAAACTGAATTATAAGTGTAAGTTACAAAATAATGAATGCATTGCAAAGTCTGAACTTTTTCTGAATATTTCAAATAATTTTACAACCTGTTTTTTGATTTTATCCTATAATTTATATTTTTAATGTTTTGCAGTTATTAAAAATAAATGGTGAATTACAGAAAAATATAGTAACCAATTCCTACAAATAACTGGTACATGTATGTGCAATTAAGGGTCTGCATTAGAAAACTTGTACTTTCCATCCACTTAGCTTCTTGTTTTATACATCGTTATAGATATTATATAAATAACACATAGCTGAGAGGGTGATAGAGCAGATTGTTAACCCGAGAAAACATTGTCAACCGCGGCGAAGCCAAGGTTAACAAATATTTTTCCAGGGGTATCAATCTACTCTATCAACCTGTCAGCTATGTGTTATTTAATTTATTATACTGAATATTCTACCATTAATGTCTTTTACAGATTAATTTTATTATAAAAGTATTTTCTATGACGTCGCGAACATAACAAAGTTACGGGTATTAGAAAAAGACACAAAAGTGAATCAAGATGTTTAATTATTTTATTTTTGAGTCAACTAATAACATCTGTCAGTGAGCCAAAACGTAAAATTTAAGCATTGTATTTAATTACTTGATGTGAACCCAATTCAATGTCCTTTAAATTATCGATTTTTGATTGGTCTTGACGAAAGGATAACATTAAAAAAAAATGTCACCCTTTCAGCCATGTGATAGAGTAAATTAACACCCTCGTATTAGCCAATCAAAATATGGCATTTTAACGTGAAATATAATAAAAGAAGATGTGATATGAGTGCCAATGAGACAACATATTTGACAATCTCGGCTTTTTTTAAAACAAATTGCATAGTACATACATACTTTGTATGCTGTCATCATTCAACATGTTAAGTTATATAGAAAAGAGGGACGAAAGATACCAGAGGGACAGTCAAACTCATAAATCGAAAAATAAACTGACAATGCCATGGCTAAAAATAAAAAAGACAAACAGACAAACAATAGTACACTTGACTCAACAAAGAAAAATAAAGAATATGCAACACGAACCCAATAGAACTTATTAAAAGTATTAAAGACAAGAATGATCTTCCTTACTGAATTTGTAGAACTAATGTGTAACAGTAATATAGATATTTTATCAAAAATTCAAAATGTTTCTTGTTTTCATTATAAATCTTTTTGACTATGAAAGATTTAAAAATATTTGAAAAGTTTGATTGTAGTGTCAATAACTCATATAATCTCTTTTTAAACGTAATAATATTAAGCTTATAATTACAGGCGGGTATGCAATTGAAATTTAAATATATGACCTTGAAGGAATATTTTGTTCATATATATATGACTTAGCATAGTAAACTTATTGCATTTGCGATTTTAATTTTAGATACAAACATGTTTTTATGTTCGTCACACGTGTTAATTTTATTTGTAAATTAAATTTTATGTAGTGTTTTTATGTTCCTCACACGTATTTATCCCCTGTATTGCACATTTAGTCATGTTGCTTGACTTTTAATACTCACCTTTTTATAATAATCACTCTTACATTATTTTATTTTATTTATTTCAATTAAGATATTTTCATAAATTGGTTTATAATGTACTATAGAACACTTTTTCAGTTTTCCGTTAAGAATTCGCGATCCTCACTATTAATTCATCTTACTTCTTTTAGATTTTTTTCTCCAGAACTACATGATGATGATCTTGATGGAAGGCTGTTTAACGTTCATTGTCAAATAAATGCATATTCAGGACGAGAACATGTTTATGTGATATGAATATCAACCTTACTTTGCACTAAATCGACACGCTAGTTCATAAGGTAACAGACCGCGGATCAACATGTCCCCCTGCCTGGACACATCTTTCTGACTCCGAGCCGACCAGTCTTTGCTCTTATACTCTTAAATGTCACATACTTAATAATAATACATTCAGTGATCACTTACATTTAATATATCCAAGTGAACTTGAAATAAGAGATACTACCGACACAGATAAATCTGCTTCATATTTAGACCTTTTTCTCGAAATGACTACTGATGGTAGGTTGAATACCAAAATTTATGACAAACGCGATGATTTTAATTTTCCTATAGTCAACTTTCCATTTCTGTGTAGCAACATCCCAGCGGCACCAGCATATGGAGTATATGTGTCTCAATTGATAAGTTACTCTAGAGCTAGCTCAAAGTACGTTGATTTTGTTGAACGAGGAATACTGCTTTCTCAAAAGTTGCTAAGACAGGGCTATGAATCAATCAAATAAAGGTCATCACTCAAGATATTATCGGTCGCCATCATGAGCTGATTGGCCATTATGACAAAAGTGTGTCAGAAATCATATCTGATATTCTTCCTCAGTCATAATTACCTTCCATCATTACCGAACTGAACAAAGAAATAACACGGGTGCCGTATACGGTGCAGGAAATGCTTACCCTTCCGGAGCACCTGATTTAACTCGCGGTTTTTAGTGGAGTTCGTGTTGTTTCTTAATTATTATTTATAACTGTTGATGTAAATGCCCTTTGGTTTTGTGAGTCTTTGTTTACTCCTTGGTTTTGACTGTTATTGTCTTAGCAGAGACACAGTTAATACCTATTTTGAAACTTTAGGTTTGACCTGAGCGGGGTTCGAATCAAAGACCCCCCGCATCTCTAGGCGAACTCGCTACTATGAGACCACAGAAGTTGCCAATTAAAATTAATATGAAGTGCTTTTCCAACAAATTATCTTACTTCGTCATGACATTGTTTGTGCTTCAAAAATGAGCAAAGCCCATACCGCATAGTCAGCTGTAAAAGGCCCCGATAAGACAATGTAAAACAATTCAAAACGAGAAAACTAACGGCCTTATATATATAAAAAAAATGAACGAAAAACAAATATGTAACACATAAACAAACGACAACCACTGAATTACAGGCACATAATAAATAATGTGGCGGGCTTAAACATGTTAGCGGGATCCCAACCCTCCCCTAACCTGGGACAGTGGTATACCAGTACAAAATAATAACGAACTATAAAAATCAGTTGAAAAAGGCTTAACTCATCAGATGGACAAAAATATAAGTGGAAGGATTATCTTCAGGTCGTTATAAAACGCATCGTCCTATATGATAGATACATTTTCCGTTAGACATGAGATAAATATGTCATCAACAACTAAAACATAGCACTCACGTTATGGAAAATAATGATTTCAGGCTAACCTCTATGCGGTCGACTGTTGAATTCTCTTGTACAATATTGTGGAAGAATAGAAGGGCGGAAATTAAAATGTTTCAATTAAATTTATTCATAACTTTAAATATATATTCTTAGCTATTTAGAGTTTGACAGTTAACACTTGACACTTGAAACTGTATGTTGCCCTTGGTTATATTTGTCGTTAGGTTGCTGTTTCAATGACGAATACTGGCAACATCTCCTTTTCTTAACAGTTTTAGTTCAGGAATATTGGCAGATTGATAAACGATAGGTGTGTCAACTATCCTAATAAATTCACATTAAATTAGCACAAAACAAATCCAAAGCAAATCTGAATTAATTCGATTTTCATTGCACAAAAAAAGGTAAAAAGCTTTTAGTTTTATGAAGAAGACGTTCTATTATTCCTAGCACTTTAAGACATTTATGTTATTTCATACTTCGATACAATGAAGTTTGCATAAAAAATTGTAAACTGATCAACTATGTCGTAATAAAATAGGGTATTTCGTGCACTTCGTAAAAGATTATGAAATTATATTGAGTATGTTTTAATACTTTTCTATCAAAATTTCACTACTTTATCAAACTGTTATTAAGGATTAAATGCTTCTTTGTTATAATTTTATTGGTTTTAAAAACGTTGACCGAAGCACATTTCTGTATGTATCATTTCGCGTCATATTCAAGATGTGCGCATGGTCAATTCTTCAATTCTTATAAATTTTTTTCATGCTACAGCCATTAAATTAAGGAACATTTCAAATTTTTTCTTTTGTTTTGCAATGCATCATCTTTTGCAGGTGCAGTCAAAGTTGTTGAATTTGATATCATCTCATATGGAAATGAAATTTGGTAATGGAGTCCTTCCGATTATTGTCAGCCCATCAAATTCACTGATGTGATGGGGCATATATGCAATGTAATTATATGATAATCAAATATTTCAAAACTTTTATGATTATAAGGTAAGTACACATGTACCGGCCACTTCCGTCCTAATTTATGAGGGTGTTTTCGGAAAAATTGATAAAAAAGATATATTAATGATATTTCATTTATTACATATTAAAAACGTCTTTCAAAGTTATAAAAAGTTCAAAAAAGCAATGAATGTATTGTTGTAAATCACAAAAAAAAACTAAACTCCGGGGAAAATTCAAAGCGGAAAATCCCTTATCAAATGGCAAAATCAAAAGCTGAAACTCATCAAACGAACCGACAATAACTCTTTTTGTACTGTGTGAATATTTTGTTTAGGCGCAATCTAATTAACTAGCGATATATAGCACAAAATAAGGGACACATACAAGCCCCAACTAAGGGTCAAATTTACGAGCGACTGGATACGAATTTAGATGAGGTTGACAAATTTAAAACTTGCAAGATAATGATAAATCAGCGATGTTTTTGAGCTTATTTTAACAATATTGTATCCATTTAACCGTTTATAGCGAAATTTTATAGCGAAATTCAGCTTTTATAAAAATATATAAATGTACGAAACAAACATATTCTAATTTGATTTTTTTTTCAATCATGTTTATAAAGTATTTTAATAACCTTGTATATTGATATTAAATGTTTTAATTCAAAATAAACTATTCTTTCTTATGTTGTACTGTTATACCACTGTCCCAGGTTAGGGGAGGGTTGAGATCCCGCTAACATGTTTAACCCCTCCACATTATTTATGTATGTGCCTGTCCCAAGTCAGGAGCCTTTAATCCAGTGGTTGTCGTTTGTTTATGTGTTACATATTTGTTTTTCTTTCATTTTTTATACAAATAAGGCCGTTAGTTTTCTCGTTTGAATTGTTTTACATTGTCATATTGGGGCCTTTTATAGCTGACTAGGCAGTATGGGCTTTGCTCATTGTTGAAGGTCGTACGGTGACCTATAGTTGTTAATATCTGTGTCATTTTGGTCTCTTGTGGACAGTTGTCTCATTGGCAATCATACCACATCTTCTTTTTTATATTAATGGGATATGGGCCTTTTTTAAATTCCGAATTTGATTTTATTTTACTCCGTGTTGAAGGTTTCACTGTCACTTTGAGCCTACAACAGCTTTTTGCGTGTCGTTTGCTATTCATGTACATATTTTGTGTTATGGATGGATACTCGGTATCCTTTGTTTACTGAAATTGAACACATTTACCTTAGCTGTATTTGGCAAAACTTTTAGGAATTTTTGGTCCTCAATGCTCTTCAACTTCGTACTTTATTTGGCCTTTTTGATTCGAGCGTCACTGATTAGTCTCTTGTAGACAAAATGCGCGTCTGCCGTATTTATAAAATTTTAATCCCGGTGTCTATGATGAGTTTATTAGTTCAAAAAGTTAGACAAAACAAATGGCAAACAAAACTCTATTTAAACGTAGACCTTGCTACGACAGAAAGCAAAATATTAAAACTTAAAGTAAATTTATAATTGAAAACGTCCAGGTGCATGTATGTTATGCATTATTGCGATGCATATAAGTTTACAAGGAATGAGACAACTTGGTAAAATGAAGACAACAATTTGGCGCATTTGTTTTTTATCTGAGTTACTACATGTTTAAGTTAAACTATACGAAATAGTGAGGTCTGGTGAAGCAGCACAACCAATGACTTACTTAAAACATTCCTACGTAAAATGCTATCATAGTGGATTTAGTAAAAGTTGAGGCTTTTTTTTTTTTGGAAAACGGAATGTCACTCAAGATATAACACAATCTACTCTCATTCAAAATGTATTGCTTTAATGCAACAGTGACATACTTTCGCGGTTAGTGGAGATTTTTCTGGTAAACGGGAAACAACCAATTTGAAAAATTTCATTTTCTCGTATAAAGACCGATACTTCTGTCAAGTACAACTTTTATTTTAGTTAAATTACGCCTAGAAAATTTCACCAAATAGACCTAAATTTATCTTTTTTAAAATATCAATAAATTCCGTTAAGCACAAAAAAAAAATCCAAAGCAATTCTGAATTAATTCGATTTTCATTGTACAAAAAAAATGTAAAAAGTTCTTAATTTTCAGAGACGTACATTTGTCCAAGATCTTTTACACTATTCATTTTATTTCATATTTGTAAAGAATGAAGTTTGCACAAAGTTGTGAATTAACCAACTATGTCGTTGTAAAGCAAGATTACATTTGAACTGTGGTTATATTTGAAGTAGTAAATGCTCACCTTAGCCGTTCATTTCCAGAGTATAGAACTGTAAGAACAAAGGGTTGAATTATGCAACAACGGCAGTACTTCGATAGCATTCACATGTGAAATGGTTATCTGTCATGCATGAAAAATTATATACAAGGAGCTGTTGCTATGCACACTTTTTTCATTGAAAAAAAGAAGGGTATTTTGTGCATTTCGTAATAGATCCTGAATTCATATTACGATTTTATCTGCTTCGTGTATCAAAATTCAATCATTTCTGAATTAAATTATTTACGAATTAAATGTTCCTTTCTTTAATTTAGTTTATTGGTGTGTAAAAGGGTTGATTGAAGCACATGTTGTATAAAGCGCTTTTCTCTATTTGAGCACCTTGTTACTTTACAGTTCCATATACTATTATGAAAATTCTTATAATTATATTTTTATGCTACAACTATGAAATTCAGGGCTATTTCAAGCTATTTGTATGTTTTTCAGTTCTTTTTTTTACACTGTCAACGAAACAAGTGCAGTCATACTTGTTTTATTTTAAACGGAAATAAAATATGATATTGAAATGACTCGCGATTGAATTCAGCCAATGAAGTTATATAATAATGAAATATTTCAAAATGATTATGAGAAATAGGTAAGTATCTACCATATCCGTCTTAATTTGCGAAGGTGTTTCCTTGAATTAATAAAAAAAAATGGTTACTGTATTTAACATTGTCATTAAAGTGGGAGGTTTGGCATGCCACAAAACCAGGTTCAACCCACCATTTTTTTCTTAAAATGTCCTGTACCAAGTCAGGAAAATGGCCATTGCTTTATTATAGATCGTTTTTGTGTGTGTGTTACATTTTAGTGGTGTGTTTCTGTTGTGTCGTAGTTCTCTTATATTTGATGCGTTTCCCTCAGTTTTAGTTTGTAACCCGGATTTGTTTTTTTCTCAATCGATTTAGGAATTTCGAACAGCGGGATACTATTGTTGCCTTTACTTATTAAATTGACGAAAATCGGAGGTATTATGAATATACATATGACCTTACTGTTTTAAAAACATGAAATCTAGTTAAAAAGAAGACAAAAACATAGAGATACTAGCACTAAATTTAAAGATTCCAAAAGATGGAAGAGTTTAATAAAATAGAAAATAATTACACTCACATTTCATGTGAAAACATGCCTATTAACAAACTATACTAGTATGATTTTCTAGACGCATACATGTCCAACTCGAGAGGTCGGACTACTAGAATTCATCAACAGTCGGGCCAATCAAAATATTTGAAAATTAGATGCAACTCTAGTAAAGACGTGTCTCTGTAGGGTAATATATGTCTTCATCGCACATTAAAACTATGCTCAGTGCGTCGATCTGCTTTATGCAGCGGAGTTAATAACATATCCCATCAGTATGTGTTTTTCCTGATATGCATGTAATACTTGCTTCTAGAACCCCATTTTTAGTATCTAAAATAGGTGGTATATCTAACCCTTTACACAGAAGATAACTATCCACCCAGAGCGGTAAACAATACCAAATTGACATTCAAAATGTATAAGTAAAAAATAACTGACATGGCAAATAAAGAGAGACGCAATGTGTATATAACACGCCCTTCGCTTTTTCTAAACTTAAAGTTCCATTGATTCTGAATGTCTTAAAAAACTAAAGTGAGGTTATTTTAATACATATATAAAACCAGTCACCATTAAGTTATGAAAACTGCTTAGACATTTTTAAGTTATTGTCAATAAACTGGAAAATCCCCCTTTTTTGAGAATATAACCATACATGTGACTCAGAAACGTAAAATCTAAAGTTAATGAAAAATCGAAAATGGAGCTCACGTAAATAGATATATACAATTTTATTTCCGTTTAAAATAAAGCATCGTATGCCCTTAATAGTTAAAGTTGATGAATTTTATCTGGTAAATGAGAGATAACAAATTTAAAACGTGTAACATCGTCACATACGAATGTTTGGTAACTTACGTATGCATGGAACGGTTAGATGAGACTTTTTTTTCTAGTAAAAGGGAAATAACTCATTTGAAAAATGTTCCTCTTCTCTTACCACTGATACTTCTGCCGAGTACAAATTATGTTCGAGTATTTTAGCTTCTGTGGACGACTTTTACACATGTTAGATTAATCATGAATGATTTATGATTCATTTATAAACTGCATTGTCCCTCTCTAAAACAAGCAATCGTGGTTTTTTTCTTTTAAAAATAGAGATACGCTAGAAAATACTTTTTTAAGTAGTTTATTACGGGGATATTTCCATGGTCATTCGAAAAACTAAAAGGAGAATCAAAATATGTATCAGAAACACGAATTCAATCAAAATCTAGTATGTAGAATATAACCATACCATGCGTTATTATATATATAATTATTATTTGCAGTTAATACTCATTCGTCGAACTAGTTATTTAATATACTGGACCCTGTAACTGAAATAAAATATACTGGTCCCTGCATTAATATTATTAGGGGACGACCATTTGATATTCTGGGGGGAGGGGGCAGGAGGATTTTGAAAATAGATAACTCAGCCATGACAATCACAAAAATAAATGGTTTCTTCTGTGGTAGTTTGAAAATAAATTACCTGACTGGCAATGTATTGAAAATAAATAACTCAACAGGTCTAATCGAAAGTATGAGATGGTACCAGATTTTCTTCGTAAATTCATCTTTTCCCCAAAAAAAAATCGCGAAACACTTCCCAAATTTTTTAATAATAAAAGTATAAATATTATTTAAATATACTTTGGTAAATTGGTTTTATTTAACCTGAGGTATCTTGTCTCAGGAAACCTTACCTCACTTTTATTTAACATATTTTAAATGCTTCATGTAGGAAATTTCAAACTAAACGCCTGTCTCCATATCAAATTGTGTTCACAGCGAGTGCCTTGCAAGAAGCAAATTCTGTTTTCCCTCAGACGTAGCTCTGATTTTTCGGAATCAATATTTCTTATTCATTTGTCTTTTGTTCATTGATTGCCCTTCTGTATTCTGTAAGTGTTGCATTCCTTTTGTAATCTAGTAATTTTGTTATGAACTTGATCATAAGTTTTAAAAAAACCGGCAGCCACAGACTGAACTATGTGAATTCCATTTTTACTTTATCATGCACATTGGTCTTATGATGTTGTCCCTAGAAACTTAAGTCTTACACTGAATTTATACATTTTGCTTTGAACCAAAATATTTTCAAAAAATTATTAATACAAAACTTGCATTTTCAGATTATGAAAGGGTCTTCGGAACACTCAGAAAACATGATTTTGCATCATTTGTTTTATAGCTTCTTGGGCCTTCAGTGACTCCAAAACCCTTTAAAAAAATTGCCTCGCTCCGCTAGGCGAAATATGTTTGCCAATACTTTTAAAGAGGCGTTACAACCAAACTTTAATACTATGTATGTATGCAATACATGTATATGCAGTTGGCAATATAAAAGATTCATTTCTGCAGAGGATGATGATTAATTCTGATTAAAATGATACATATTAATGACTTGACTATACATGTATTATTTATGATAAACAAATAATACGATATATTAGGTTACTAGCACACCGTGTAACGAATTTATCTTACCGACTCTCTTCACATGTGGTATTTTGACTAGAGGCCTAAAATGATCAAGTCTTCAATACTTATTGTTAAGATCCTACTTCCATTTGTCTATACAGAAAACAAATGCCAACAATAACAGCTTTTTAGCTTAAAATTTATTTTATGAATTTGTTTCAATCGTTCATTACATGTATCAATTTCTTCGTCTGTTGAATCCTTTCAGATTTCTTTTTTTTTTTTGAAAGGGAAGTCCATCTGTTATGCCAATTATAACTTGTTAGCTTTATTTTCTATGAACTTATTTCAAACTTTCATCATCAATTTCTTCGTCTGTCGAATTTTCCCTCGACATTGTGTTGTTTTTATAAAAGGTTGTGGCATCTGTTTTGTTTTGAAAAGAAAGTAACTCCTTACTAACACCATATGGTAACAACCATGTATGGTGGCTAACCCTATGTATTTTAGGACACCCTATATCAAATATACATAGTCACCACGTGTAGTCCTTTAACCAATCATATCTCTATAAATCTATAGGAGGTAAGATAATATTAGTTACATAGTGTGCTAGTGACCTAATACGGTATATATGGGGTCAGTAAATTCCATATGGGGTGAGAGCGAAGCCACCATATGGTGTTAGTAAGGAGTTACTTTCTTTTTCTTATGGAAATTACTGACCCCGTATATTCCGTGTTACGTCACTAGCACACTATGTAACAAATTTATCTTACCGACTATCTTAACGTGTAAAATTTAGACTAGTGACCTATCAAAATGAGCAAGTCTTCAATACAGTTAGCATTAACATGATTAAGAAACTACTTCCTTTGATCCTACAAAAACAGATGCCAACAATGACAACTTGTTAGATTTAAATGTGTTTTATGAATTTATTTCACTTTATCGTCACTTTCTTCGTCTGTTGAAACCTTTAAGATTTTTTATCATTACTGTTTTGTTTTTGTAAAGTGACGTAACACCACTACTAGCCGTGTATGAAATAAGCCCCGCCTCCTTATTACCTTATATGGAATATAAAGGGACGTAACTACACTACTAACCGTGTATGAAATAAGCCCCGCCTCCCAACTAACCTAATATGAAATTTACACGGTTTCCACGAAGACGCTTTTAACCAATCATATTCCTAGAAATGTATAGGAGGTAAGATAAATTTTATTATACGCCTTTACAACGGGTCACATAAAAAAAAAATACATTTAGAAAAGAATAAAACGCCAGCAGTTAACACAAAGGACGAGCAAAGACATATAGTGTCAAAATTACGGACTTCAACAACAGAAAGTGCATACAATATACCAATCTCTGAATCGTTCCTAGTCTAGACATGTGAATACAAAATTAGAAGTAAAATAAAGCCGAATTTTGATAACTTACATGTATAAAGATACAAATGAAACTGAAATACTGCATTTATATTGAATATTGTAGAAGAGGTACTAATAAAGATTTAAAAAGATTGAACAAGACTTAACCCGGATAATTTCAGAAAAAAACAACTCCATTTGGAGTTTAACCATCATAAATATCATCTGTTAAAAATTTAAAATTACTTTGATGAGTGTAACATTTTTAGTAACATAGTGTACTAGTGACCTAATACGGTATATATGGGGTCAGTAAATTCCATATGGGGTGAGAGCGAAGCGTTAGAACCAAGATATATAAAGCAGAGGTCAGAATTTGGGATAACAAGGTCTATGGCGATGAAGTCTAATAGTATTTTGTTTTTATGTCGGTGAGTGTTTCATTGGAGAGTGTAATCGAGTTCGCATAAACGAGTGGTTTTGAGAGGAATCTTGTGATGAACTTTGATGGAGTTTGACTATTGATGGTTTCTGGCAAATCTTTTATAGAGGTATGCTCTGTGATTTTCCTCCAAGTTTCGATACTTTGAACCACAGTCGTGACTTTTCTGACCATGATAGTAACTGAAAAGCAAACAAAATAATTTTCCAGTTTTTAAAACAAAATATTTTGAGTCCTTTTTTACTTTTTATAAAATCAAAAGCACGTGCCTTATAAGACTTAAAACACATGCAAAATGAAGTACCTTCAGTTTGTAATGTGTCATCATAATAGATTAGATGGGTTTGAACTAACAAGAACCAGATAAAGACCGATTTATATGCAAATCTATTCTATTTTTATCAAAAGCCTACCCCTTGAGATGCAAATCTGACACCCCGAGGGACACATTATATTTTGATAAAAAATTAGTTATAAAACCAAATAATTTTAAGTAAGAAGCTAGCATTGGTTAAATTCCATGACTATATAAATGATACGGCAAGAAGTCGTCTAAAGAAGTTTTTATTCAGAATTTTGCATATGAAACCTCAAAATCTGCAACCAGAAAAACTAGGGTGAGGTGTTTGAGGAAACGGAAAACGACTGCTTCTACTTGCAGGAAATAGTTTATGTTTCAGTTCTTTCCGTGCAATACATTATATGGTACTAAGAATTCTAAAATAAGAAATTTTGATACTTGAACTTACTTTGATAGTTTTTCTTCGCTTTGAAATTGCCACCCCTTGTCAAACATAGCCGACACTCCGCATGTGGCGTTCTACACGGTGTAATATTAATCTCATCATTACAGGCGGGTATGCTATTGAAATTTGAATATATAACCATGAAGGAATAATTTTTTCATATATTCATAACTAAGCATAGTAAACTTATTGCATTTGCGATTTTAATTTTAGATACAAACATGTGTTACTTGTTCGTCACACGTGTCAATTTTATTTGTAAATTAAATTTAATGTGTTTGTATGTTCATCACACGTATTTACCCCCTGTATTGTACATTTAGTCATTTTGATTGACTTTTAATACTCACCTTTTTATAATAATCACTCTTAAATTATTGTTTTTTTCTTCATCTCAATTTAGATATTAAGATTTTTTCTTCTTATGTGCTACAGACAAAACGTTACTTTTCAAATTTTCAGTTTTCAGTTAAGAATTCCCTACGATAAATTTATTTTACTTTTTTTCAGATTTTTTTTCTCCAGAATTACATGATGATAGTGTCAAATTAATGCATACTCAGGACGAGAACATGTTTATGTGATATGAATATCAAAAGGGGGGACGAAAGATACCAAAGGAACAGTCAAACTCATAAATCTAAAACAAACTTCTTTTTATATTATTATATGGTTGTAAAGGCGTTGATCATGCGCACATTTTTAATGATGAAAAGTGCTAGGTGCAGAAATGTGCTTCGGTCAACGCTTTTGCATACCAATAAAATTATAAAAAGAAGCATCCAATCCTTATAATAATATAAACAGAAGTCTTTCATTTTTATAATTATATTTGTATGCTACAGCTATGAAATTAAGAACAATTTCAAGCTTTTCTTTTGTTTTTCGACGCATCATCTTTTACAAGCACATTCTAAAACAAACTGACAACGCCATGGCTAAAAATGAAAAAGACAAACAGAAAAAACAATAGTACACATGACACAACATAGAACCTTACTTTGCACTAGATCGACATGCTAGTTCATAAGTTAACAGACCACAGTTAGACATGTACCTGACCTGGATACATCTTTCTGACTCCGAGTCGACCAGTCTTGGCTCTTACTTTTTAATGTCGCATAATTAGCAGAGGAAGCAGCAAGTACCCATTTTGAACCTTATGTTTGACCTGACCGGGGTTCGTACTATCTCTAGGCGAACACGCTACTACGAGACCATCGAGGTTGTCTATTGAAATTAAAATTGAGGTTTTTATCAACAAGTTAAATTATCTTACTTCGTCATGACATTGTGTGTGATATATAACTATTAGAAAGACACCAAAACAAATTACTACATTTTATAGGTAGCCTTTTGATACTGGTTCAACCTTATTTTCACGTCAGTAAGTAAGTTTAAAAGATTTTTTTTATTTTTGTTAAATATAACTAGACAAAAAAAGAATTATATTTAGTTCGTTATAAAACACATCGTGCTATATAGTAGATACATTTTCATAAGGCATGAGACATAAGACACTTCGATTGGGTCAAGTTACCCGAGTCGGTCATCAATAACGAAAACATTACACATCACGTTTTGGTAATAATGATTTCAGGCTAACCTTGATGCGGTCGACTGCGGTAAACTTTGAAATAAAGATTCTTAGCGATTAAGATCAATAAATTAAATTTTCATTATACAAAAAAAGGTAAAAATCTCTTCGTTTTATGAAGAAACTTCCCTAGCACTGAAACGACATTTACGTTATTTCATATTTTGATAGTTACGAGGAAGTTTGCACACAAAATTGATAACTGATCAATTATGTCGTAATAAAATAACGTATTTCGTGCATTTAGTAATGTATTATGAAATTGTATTTAGTATGTTTCAATACCTTTAAATCAAAATTAATTTTTTTTTTATTGAGCTATCATCAAGGATTGGATGCCTCATTTTATAATTTTATTGGTATGCAAAAGCGTTGACCGAAGCACATTTCTGCACCTATCACTTTGCTTCATTAAAAATGTGCGCATGATCAACGCCTTTACAACCATATAATAATATAAAAAGAAGTCTTTCATTTTTTATAATTATATTTGTATGCTACAGCCATGAAATTAAGAACAATTTCAAGCTTTTCTTTTGTTTTTAGATGCATTATCTTTTACAGGCGCAGTCAAAACTGTTTTAATTTATTTTCAAATAAACTATGTAATGGAGCCCATCCGATTATTGTCAGTCCATCAAAATTACTGATGTGATGAGGCATATATGCAATATAATTATATTGATACTCAAATATTTCAAAACGTTTATGATTAATAGATTAGTACTGATGTACCAACCACATCCGTCCTAATTTGCGAGGGTGTTTTCGGAAAAATTATTAAAAAAGATATATAAATGATATTTCATTTATAACATATTAAATGTATTTCCAAGTTATAAAAAGTTCAAAAGAAGCAATGACACTGCATGGTATTGTTGTAAACAGTAAAATCACAAAAATACTAAACTCCGAGGAACATTAAAAATGGAAAAACCCTTATCAAATGGAAAAATCAAAAGCTGAAACACATCAAACGAAAGGACAACAACATTACTGTTTTAGTATTTCGTAAATGCTTTGTTTATACGCAATCTTAACTAACTACTGATATATAGCACAAAATAGGAACACAGACAAGCACCAACTAAGGGTCAAATTGACAGTTGAATGAATACGGATTTAAATGAGGATGACATATTAATTTGCAAGCTAATAATAAATCTTAGCTAATTTTTAACAAATTTGTATTCAATTGACTGCTATCGAAATTCCGTCTTTATAAAAACCTATAAATGTACGAAATGAACATATCCTAATTTGATTTTTTTTTCAATCATGTATTTTAATAGTCTTCATAATGACATAAAATGTTTTAATTCAAAGTAAACTATTAAAGGGGTATGGGCCTTTTTTAACTTGCCGAATTGGATTTCTTTTTTCTCCCTGTTGAAGGTCTCACCGTCACTTTGAGACTAAAACAGTTTTTTGCGTGTCGTTTGCTATTCATGTACATATTTTGTGTCATGGATGGATACTCCGTATCCTTTGTGGTTTTTTCTTTTACTCCAGTGTCAAATTAATGCATATTCATGACGAGAACATGTTTATGTGATATGAATATCAACCTTACGTTGCACTAGATCGACACGCTAGTTCATAAGGTAACAGACCGCAGATAGACATGTCCCCCTGCCGGGAAACATCTTTCTGACTCCGAGCCGACCAGTTTTTGATCTTATACTCTTAAATGTCACATACTTAAAAATAATAGATTCAGTGATCACTTACATTTAATATATCAAAGTGAACTTGAAATTAAAGATACTACCGACACAGATAAATCTGCTTCGTATTTAAACAAATATAACTTGACAATAAAGTATAAAAAAAAAAGAAGATGTGGTATGATTGCCAATGAGACAACTGTCCACAAGATGACACAGACATTAACAACTATAGGTCACCGTACGGCCTTCAAAAATGAGCAAAGCCCATACCGTATAGTCAGCTATAAAAGGCCCCGATAAGACAATGTAAAACAATTCAAAACGAGAAAACTAACGGCCTTATATATATATATATATATATAAAAATGAACGAAAAACAAATATGTAACACATAAACAAACGACAACAACTGAATTACAGGCACATACATAAATAATGTGGCGGGCTTAAACATGTTAGCGGGATCCCAACCCTCCCCTAACCTGGGACAGTGGTATACCAGTACAACATAAGAAAGAATACGAACTATAAAAATCAGTTGAAAAAGGCTTTACTCATCAATCAAATGGACAAAAATACAAGTGGAAGGATTATCTTCAGTTCGTTATAAAACGCATCGTCCTATATGATAGATACATTTTCCGTTAGACATGAGACATTATGTCATCAACAACTAAAACATAGCACTCACGTTATGAAAATAATGATTTCAGGCTAACCTCTATGCGGTCGACTGTTGAATTCTCTTGTACAATATTTTGGAAGAATAGAAGGGCAGAAATTAAAATGTTTCAATTAAATTTATTCATAACTTTAAATATATATTCTTAGCTATTGAGAGTTTGACAGTTAACACTTGACACTTGAAACTGTATGCCCTTGGTTATATTTGTCGTTAGGTTGCTGTTTCAATGACGAATACTAGCAACATCTCCTTTTATTAACAGTTTTAGTTCAGGAATATTGGCAGATTGATAGACGATAGGTCTGTCAACTATCCTAATAAATTCACATTAAATTAGCACAAAACAAATCCAAAGCAAATCTGAATTAATTCGATTTTCATTGCACAAAAAAAGGTAAAAAGCTTTTAGTTTTATGAAGAAGACGTTCTATTATTCCTAGCACTTTAAGACATTTATGTTATTTCATGCTTCGATACAATGAAGTTTGCATACAAAAATGTAAACTGATCAACTATGTCGTAATAAAATAGGGTATTTCGTGCACTTCGTAAAAGATTATGAAATTATATTGAGTACGTTTTAATACTTTTCTATCAAAGTTTCACTATTTTATCAAACTAATATTAAGGATTAAATGCTTCTTTTTTTTATAATTTTAGTGGTATTAAAAACGTTGACCAAAGCACATTCCTGTATGTATCTCTACGCGTCATATTCAAGATGTGCGCATGGTCAATTCTTCAATTCTTATTATTATTTTTTCATGCTACAGCCATTAAATTAAGGAACATTTCAAACTTTTCTTTTGTTTTGCAATGCATCATCTATTGCAGGTGCAGTCAAAGTTGTTGTATTTCATATCATCTTACATGGAAATAAAATATGGTAATGGAGTCCCTCCGATTATTGTCAGCCCATCAAATTCACTGATGTGATGAGGCTTATATGCAATGTAACTATATGATAATCAAATATTTCAAAACTTTTATGATTAGGTAAGTACACATGTACCGGCCACTTCCGTCCTAATTAGCAAGGGTGTTTTCGGAAAAATTGATAAAAAAGATATATAAATGATATTTCATTTATTACATATTGAAAACGTATTTCCAAGCTATAAAAAGTTAAAAAGAAGCAATGACAATAGAGTTTATCGTTGTAAATCATAAAAATACTAAACTCCGGGGAACATTCAAAACGGAAAATCCCTTATCAAATGGCAAAATCAAAAGCTGAAACACATCCAATTGACCGTTTATAGTCAAATTTTATAGCGAAATTCTGCTTTTATAAAAATCTATAAATGTACGAAACTAACATATCCTAATTTGATTTTATTTTCTCAATCATGTTTATAAAGTATTTTAATAACCCTCATAATGATATTTAAAGTTTTAATTCAAAATAAACTAATCTTTCTTATGTTGTACTGTTATATCACTGTCCCAGGTTAGGGGAGGGTTGGGATCCCGCTAACATGTTTAACCCCGCCACATTATTCATGTATGTGCCTGTCCCAAGTCAGGAGCCTTTAATTCAGTGGTTGTCGTTTGTTTATGTGTTACATATTTGTTTTTCGTTCATTTTTTATACAAATAAGGCCGTTAGATTTCTCGTTTGAATTGTTTTTACATTGTCATATCGGGGCCTTTTATAGCTGACTAGGCGGTATGGGCTTTGCTCATTGTTGAAGGCCGAACGGTGACCTATAGTTGTTAATGTCTGTGTCATTTTGGTCTCTTGTGGACAGTAGTCTCATTGGCAATCATATCACATCTTATTTTTTATATTAAAGGGATATGGGTCTTTTTTAAATTGCCGAATTGTATTTTATTTTGCTCCGTGTTGAAGGTCTCACTGTCACTTTGAGACTACAACAGCTTTTTGCGTGTACATATTTTGTGTCATGGATGGATACTCCGTATCCTTTGTGTTTTTTTTTTCTAAGTAGTAAATGCTCACCTTAGCCGTTCATTTTCCAGAGTATAGAACTGTTAGAACAAAAAGATTGAATTTTACAACTACGACTTCACTTCGATAGCATTCACATGTGAAATGGCTATCGATAGCATTCACATATGAAATGGTTATCTGTCATACATGTAAAAATGTACACAAGGAGCTGTTGTTAAGCACACTTTTTCATTAGAAAAAGAAGGGTATTTTGTGCATTTCGTAATAGATTATGAACTCTTTTTGCTCATATTCCCAGCTTCTTTTATCAAAATTTATTTTTTTCTGATTAAAATATTATTTACGAATTAAATGATTCTTTCTATAATTTAGTTTATTAATGTGTAAATGGTGACCGAAGCACATTTTGTATTAAGCGCTTCTTTTTATTTAAGCGCCCTATCAACGACTTTACAGTTCCATATACTATTATGAAAAGAAGTATACAATTCTTATAATTATATGTTTATGCTACAATCATGAAATTAAGAGCTATTTCAAGCTTTTCGGTTTTTTTTTCAATGCATTTTTTTAATTGTCAAGGATACAAGTGCTGTCATACCAGGGTTGCGTTCAATATCGTAGCGGATACGTAGTGCTACGTAGATTTTGACTATTTAACGTGTAGCTATACATAAAGACGTCAAAAATAATTTTCACATGTGCAGATATATATTCATAAAATATATATATATATACATATGACCTTACTATTTTAAAAACATGAAATATATTTGAAAAGAAGATAAAACCATTGACAAATTAGTTCTTAATTTAAAGATACCAACAGATTGGGGAGTTTAAAAAAATAGAATATAATTACAACTAAATTTCATATGAAGGCATGCCTATTAACAAAATATACTAGTTTATGTTTTTGTAGAAGCATACATGTCCAATTCCAGTGGTCGGACTACTAGAATTCATCATCAGTCAACAGATTTGAAAATGAGCTGCACCTCTGATTAAGATGTGTCTCTGTATGGTAATATATACGTATGTCTTCATCGCTCATTCACAATTATGTTCACTGCGTCGATCTGCTATATGCAGCGGAGTTAATAACATATCTCATCAATATGGGTTTGTCCTGATATGCATGTAATACTTAAGCTTGCTTCTGGAACCAAACCTTTAGTAGCTAATACAGGGGGTATATCTTACTGGCGGGTATTTCCCTTTTACACGGAAGATTACTATCCACCCAGAGCGGTGAAACATACCAAATTGACATTCGAATGCATAAGTAAAAAAGTAAACTGACATGGCAAATAAAGAGCGGCACCATGTGCGCATGATACGCCCGTCGCATTTTCTAAACCAAAAGTTCCATTACTTCTGAATGTCTTATCAGAAATTTGTTGAAAAAAAAGGAGGTTATTTTAATAGATATAAATCAGTCACCACAAAGTTATGAAAACTACTTAGAAATTAGTTATTGTCAATAAACTGGGAAATCCCCCTATTTTAATGAATATAACCATACAACTCAGAAACGTAAAATCTATAATTTATGAATAATTGAAAGGGAGCTCACGTGAATAGATATAAACAATTTATCAAAAAAAAAATTTTCAAGTTGGTTATTGAGTTATTGTCCGACATGTTGACGACGGACAAACGGACAGACGAACAACGGTTTACCATAATATGTAGTGTAAACGGGTGTATAAAGAAGGTAAACAAACCACAACATGAACTGCAACAAAAAAGGGGATATGATATCTGGGGCTTCGGAAGGGTAAA